>LD358620.1:0-25199 GCA_001465055.1 Ptychodera flava | reverse complement strand
CGCTTCACAGATGCCAGAGAAATCGTTGATGACAGGTGCACGGACGGAAGGACGCCGGGACGGACATGACCTAACCCATAAAGTCCCCGCTTGCGGGGACTTAAAAATCGGTTGGAACATGCCTGAGTTATGGCTCTGTACATGAAAAAATCGTAATAAAATGGCCGCCTGGCGGCCATATTGGATCGTATCACAAAACAAATTGACGTGCATCTGTATGCCATATGAAGTAATCCTTGTATCAAGTTTGAATGAAATCGCTCCAGGCATCTCAGAGATATCTGCGTGAACGGACGGACACACGCACGCACGCACGCACGCACGCACGCACGGACATGACCAAACCTATAAGTCCCCCCAGACGGTGTCCGTGGGGACTAACAATTAAACATTGGGACTGTCACGCAAATTCAGATTTGTGTCAAAACTTTATCTACTGAATGAGCTTAAAGGGAAGCGGTCATGGGAACTGCACATGTGCTACTTTCTTGTTTAGAAACAATGTATTTTGTGCACTATATATACCAGGAGATGCATCATCATCAACATAGCTGTAACATTTGATTTTACGATGTACATTATGACATACATTTTTTAACTTTCATTAATCATCAACATACCTTGGATACAGTGTTTACATCATTCTTTGAGCACAGTTTAGATGACCAACCATCTTTAAAAATGAGCCTCGCAAGTGGTGGACTAAAAAACAGTACTGCAAGAGTTTGAAAGTCTGTATATCTGTTCCTGAGGCACACTCTAACTGACATCTTGAAGTTACTCTATCATAGAAACCAATGTTACTTTTTCCCATTTCACAGGATTGGCAAGAAATAATCCATTTATACGAGAAAGACAACCTCTACCTGGCAGAAGCTGCAGACATGCTGATTAGAAATGTGAGCTATGAAATACCGGCGCTGAAAAAACAGATATCAAAGTGTAAACAGACACAGACAGTAAGTGAAATCCCGTAGAGAAAATCTTCATTAATTAAGGTTACAGCTTTGAAACAGAAAATTTGAAATTTTTCGTCAGACTTTCCTTCAGAAATCTTTAACACTTATCCTACCAAGTTCATATTTCACCATCAGGTCAAGTTGGTTCATTAAATCTAGTGAAGCACAACATGTCCCATCATCAAAAATTTAGTATAACTGAACCTTTAATTAACACAGAAATCAGCTGTTGCAGTTGGTAAATGAACAGTTTGCTATCGAACCGCTAAAGTGAGCTTTCACACTGCGATTACAGACAACCTGTTCAAGCATTGTTATAGAGTTTGAAATCAAACACTTGAACGTTAAGCTGTTAAAAATGGTTTTCAATTTAAACAAAGATATTTCCCTCTGAGATTTTTGTCAATTGATATTTTCTCACACAGGAATGTGAAAGGAAAGAGAGAGATTATGTGGTGAATGCCGCTGAAATGAAAGAACAGTTTAACACATCGTGTAAGCAGTTTGGTATTAAGGTAATGTTTTCCAATAATAGTGATGGAAAGATATATTATTCTGTCTGCCAGGATTTCAATCATGTGACGTCGTGGTTCCTATCTTCACAGTATCAGCTCACAATGTTATTTTGAAAATTTCAAGTCAATATTTCTAAAAAATGTTCCATTTTTGTTGTGCAGTTCGTGCTTTCTTGTTTGCTTTTGGTTGAATGTTTTGACCGAGGAACCTAGTGTAACTATGCTAAGTAACCTCAATGTAGTTATATAGCTGTCAGTCCATATAATTTGCTTTACAAGTCGACATTGCGGAGTCACGTGCTCAACAATGTGTGGCTTGACCAATTAAATAAATGGTGATACATGTTCACTGACACAGAACACACTTCATTTCTCTGTTCTATATTGTTCCCCGTCAATATTTCCACCAGGGCCAGAAAGTTAGGTCTGAGTTGTTGGGACTTGTCAAGGACCTTTCAACGTTTTACGATGATATCGTGAAGAAAACGCAGAATTTACAGAACACGTTTGATTTCTACGAAGCTTTTGTGCAGTTTTCTTGTGGCGGGTAAGTCACTCTTTTATCTTTACGTTACGTCAACATTGTATACCGTGATAGATATGCACCAGCGAAGTTGAAGGCAATGGAGAATGCGTATTAGAGATACTTAGGCAGACTTAAAGGTATACTGTCACCTGTTCCCATTTTGCCACAGTTACCATGGAAAGAGAAAATCTAACCAATCACGGGTGGCCGCTTTTTAAAAACAGCGCCCTCACATGGGCATTTTGAATACCAAGGAACGCCCCTTTGACCATATATGAAGAGAATTTCATTGATATTATTATCATTTCAAGTGGTCAGAGTGTCTACCGGTATATGCTCTCGGAAAGAGCTGAATTTGAAATTCTCTGGGAAATTTCTGGAAAAGTCCTTGAAAATGGGATTGAGTCCTGGAAAGTCGCGGAAAATTGATAGTCCACCCACAATTTTCAAAGATGACAAGGTGATCACTCATGATATTGTACAAACGATGTAAATACCAGTTACATAGAATTGTTAAAAATGATATCTGGAAAGTGGCATTGTTGAGCTCAAAAGTCCTTGAAAGTCCAGAAATTTTGAGTGCGTAGACCTTGTGGTCGTGTTGAAGGTTGCATTGCAATGCAATTGAGTTACATCAAACCGTTGCGTTATAAGATTATTCATTGTGACATACACAACAAACATTATTAAAATCTTTACCATTAAAATGCTAAAAAAGTTCTTTTTATGCCGCAACCCAAATCCTTTAAATTCTGCTTTCCTTCACAACCAATCTGGCAGTGATGAAGTTGTTCCCATGGTGAGATATGTACAAGACAAAGGAAACACAACAGTGTATCAATGGAAAACTGGCAAAGTGCCAACATCAGTGGAAGAACCCAAACAAGAGACAGGAGATGAAGATGACGAAATCACAGAAGACCAGGTACTCTATGAGCTATCTCAGTTTCTATCTTTACATTTTCTCACTGTATTCCTTGAGGACCGAGTGAATACCAGATATTCAGCTTGTCTGGTATAATGTTGGGCTGATGTGCAGCGTCTTAGAGGCTGTTGTCCAATTGGGTGGCTGAATCTTACTGTTAAAATCGAACAATACAAAAAGACTCCCTAATTTGCTGTGAATAGTGACGATTTCTAATCAGATATAATCGTCTGAGCATGCTGCACATCAGCAGATAGTTTACAAGGGTGTTTAGGTAAGATATTCATGTTACAGGGCCATTACATTATTTTATATTTTAGTGTATAAAAAAAATATATTCACTACAAAAATCTTTTAGTTCTGATGAAAGAATATTTTCTGACCCAAACACCATCAGAGCTAATATCATACAGATGTTTTGCGAATAATTTTCTGTTTTCAGATAGACTTAGGAGGTTTCATAGAGGAAGTTGACTATGGCATTACACTTGAGGACAGTGGCAACAACCCAACAGATGTGAGTGATGAATTTCCAAACAAACATCCTACAACCTATTCACAGATATGACAATCAACAGCTTCACAATATCTGCTGTCAGTCTTCTTAGAAATAGTGCTGATGGCAAATAAAGTCCACATTTTCCGCATACTGGTAAATGACAAAAATAAAACTTGCTAGTGTTACAGTGGCTACAAAAAGTCACACCAATGCATATGAACTTATGTCTCAGACTACAAGCTGCAACAACAGCCACACATATACAACAACAAAATTTGTCAGAATTTTAGGCAGCGTTGTCCGAATTTGCGCGTATGCAGCTATATTCAGTAACAAACATAAAATCGCGATCAACGCTATTGTTCGCCTTGTCAAAGTTGAGTCGATTTTCTTTTCATTACGGATTTTCTTATGGCATTTGAGGCTGCATCTCTTTACATTTGTATTTGCAAAAGAACCAGGATAACTTTAAGAGGACAAAAATTTTCATAAACTTTGCACCATGAGAAGTCATTTATATTAGACAGAATCTGTAATAATATAAAAATATTTTCTGAGACACTCTTCATCATCACTGGCGTTGATGGCCTTGCTTGCTAAGCGTGCGGTAGGGACAGTGTTGTTAAGTGAAGTGGCCCATTGGGCAGGGAACTAGTTAACATGTTCTGGACGTACAAGAGCTTGCTGAGCCTGGCTACCCAGTGCAACCCACGCTAGGACCATGACCCTTGACACTCGTCATGATGGCTGCTCTATATTTCATCCCAAACGAAAATTTTTTGATGTTTTAATCCAGATTCAAATTCTTAAGTTGTCTTAGTAACTTAATAACTCTATTTATTGCAAATCTTAATCAAAGGTGAAAACATTAAAGCTGCAGCGGTGACATATAATGATGCACTTACAAAGCATTATGGGATTGCAATGGCCACAACTATGCAGTCTAAAATGTCATTCTTATCAGACTGCTGTAATGTATGCGCATCAGTAAGCTGCTCAAAAACACATTCTAAAAATGTAATCACTTTGGGCTTACAGGGTGAAAACATTGACTGGGGAGATGTTGGAGATGATATCAACTTTGATATCGATGTTGTAGCTGATGTCACCGTGGAAACTGGGAAAGATGATGGTGTTGCTAGGGGAACAGACACCTTGTCATTGCTAGACCATGCTCTAACAAGAAGCAATTTTATAGACGAACTTCTCGAGGTAATCATATCATTGTATTTGACATCAAAGATTAGAAGTGTGTGAAATGTAATAAAGATAACTCATGCATGAGTCATCTTTATGGACATATACAGCTTGAATGGACTTGGGTCTTACTGCAGATAATTCACGGTACCTCTAGGTAGTATGCATCTCAAATGTGGAAGACTTAAAATGTTGCTCAAACTTTCCTTGAGGAATCTTTCAACCATTCTCTTTCAAAATCAAGAATAACAACCGGGGGTTATTGTGCAAATTTTGGTACTTGAGAAATTTCAAAATGGCCACCAACCCTGTGTAAACTCTATGGAGAAAAATATAATTTTCGTATTTCGAAAAAATAAGCTAGGGAAAAGTTTTCTTACACCAAGAGCTCTAAAATGAATCCCCACAAGTGGTACATTGGAAAAAAATCGGAAAAGTTACAGAGTCTGAATATCTGTCCCCGATGCACATTCTACCTTAAATACTATTTTAATTGCCACCTCAGTGAGTCATATAAATCTCAGGCAGTCGACTGTATTTTCAATATGACGGATCTCTACAGGTAAAACACATAAGAATACAGAAGCAAAAGTAAAGTTTGAGGTCGAACAGGAATTGAATGCCAGAAATGCCTAAAATGTTGCACTAAAATTTTTGCAGGATCAATGACAGCTTTCAAAGTGCTAATATTAGTAATCGTAGTGTTCTGCAGACTGTCATAATAAAACTGGGACATTTCCTGCATATAAACCCTTTTGTGTGATAGTATATACTGTCATTTTTTGTGGGCAGTCAGATATGTCAAATAATTTATTTTTCTTGTCTTTTCACGAAATGCAGCTGCAAGGTTTCCTGAACCAGAGGTACAATGAAATGAAGGGAGAGGCGGACATTTTGTCGGTCAATCAGTTCCAAACAGCGCCCTCTATCTTACAGCTGCAGAATGTTGACAGTGTGGCATCCATGCTGGCTGAACTCAACGAAATCATCGACTGCCTGACCAGTGTCAAAATGAAGCATTTATTCCTTATCAGAAGCTCACCAAAGTGAGTGTCAAAATTTGCCATCAATATCGTACATTGTTATGCTGCCTTCCAGTAAACAAATATTTCCTGGTCATGAGGGCTATAGCACTCTTTTATCGCCCGAGGGCTTGTGCGTTACCAGAAACACATCACTATTACCCCCAGGCCGTAGGCTGAGGGGTAAAGCGATGTGTTTCTGGTCATGAGGGCTATAGCTCTCTTTTACTACCCTGAGGGGCTGTGCATTACCAGAAACACATTGCTATTCCCCAGGCCGTAGGCCGAGGGGTATAGCGATGTGTTTCTGGTAATGCAAGGCCACAAGGGGTAATAAAATGGTGCTATAGCCCGAATAAAGACTAGGTTATAGGTGTTTTATAACACACCACATGCTAATGTTGTTTTATGTCATTGTTTTAACTGTGCTGTGATGTGTAGACACTGAAACAATCCATTGTGAGAAATTTACTGGGCGATTCTAAACAGCGGGAAAAATGGTGCCAATTTCTTCACAAATTGAAGCAAAAATGTCCTTAGCATACCATATAACGTCCATGGTTGCACATGAATCTTTGTTGTTAATGAGCTTTTCCAGTACCTCCACTGTTGAAATAGAAAATCTTGCTGTTTTAGTCAGAGACTAACGTCGCTTGTCGCTTTATCCAGTGCTCATAATGCTCTAATCATTTACCATTGTTTCAAAGCTGCAGACGACATTAAACGTATCGTCATGTGACCGGGCACTTTTTTGTAAATTATTACGCTAGGGAAACAGAACAAGAAGGGACTAATCGTATCTTTTTTCTCATCACATGACATGTTCTGGTGAATTACAACTTGGAATGAGCATATTGCGTGTTGTAATGTCAATTATCGGAAAATACCTTGTTTAAATTATGACTGATACATTATCACATATATTTCATATCAGTAACTTTTCTTAAAGTCCCACAGGTGACCACCTTCATTACACAGGTCTCACAGTATGTGCATTTATTCTAATCCCAAGAGTCAGATATTTTTGTATGTATCGTCTCATATTACAATCTACTTCTCTTGTTTCCATCTTGTTAAAGATACAAGTTTGTAAGAATCCCATAACCCCTCTGATACTTTCTGTCATCGTACATGTTATTTAGTCATTGTCTTTTTTTGACAGGTATGTGGACAGGTTGACAGAATCTCTCAAAGAGAAACTGGAACAGGCTGAGAAGATGTTGGCATCCCAGAATGCAGTGGCAGAGAAGAGGAAAGCCAGCCTAGCGGAGCAAAAACAAATCGAACCAAAAGTGGGCATTCTAGTGACAAAGACGAAGGAACTACAAAAACAGGTAGGGTGTGCATCGCATTCCACATTTTTCATTTCACTATTATATGAAACATTGGTGTAAGACTTCTATTTTGTCATACTTTCAGCTCAATGCATTTTTGAAGACTCTAACGCTTGTCAGAAAAACTTTGGATATTATGTGCATTTAAGGTACTACGCGCCTCAAAAGTGAAAGACTTCAACTTTTACTCAAACTTTCTTCAAGAAATATTTCAACCATTCTCTTTCAAAATCAAGAGTAACAATCAGGGGTCACGGTTCAAATTTTGGTACTCGAGAAACAAATTACCCAAGGTTTACCAATATCTCAGTGAAATTCAAAATGGCTGCCAACTTTGTGTTAACTCTATTTAGAAAAATAATTTTTTTTTCAAAAAACTAAAGATGACAAGTTTTCTTACACCAAGAGCTTTAAAATGAACCCCCACAAGTGGTAGATCAGAAAAGGATCAGAAAAATTTGAGAGTCCAAATATCTGTCCCCGAGGCACATTCTACCTTAACAAGGGAGTATTTGAGACAGCAAATACTTGAATTGCACTTGAAGAATACATTGAGATAAACATTTTTGACTTCAGAGATGTGTGTATGTGAATAACACTTGTGAATTGTAAATCCCAGAAATTCAGGGAATGATATCCACGAAAACATTTTCAAATTTATGTGTTTCCCTGATATGGTAGGATTAGTTCAGAATTACCATACAGTTTCAATAGCTGTAACTTTTTGTACGTTTACCAGTATTTTCTTTCTGTTTATAAAATATAGTTTCCTGTCCTACTCTAAAAATTCATGTAAAAAATGTGTCATGTTCAACTAGTCATCGCTAACATTTGTGTGTGTAATGCCCAATGTTATTATGGATAATGAAATTCAAATCCGAACAAGAATTTATCTGTCAAAAATACCATTGCATATAATGTACAATGCATTTTGCTTGCTAATACTCAGTATTTTGACATACTTTATGAGAAGAAAACGTATTTGTTTTAGAATCATGAAAATATCATCAAAATTTACGGCTGTTATCCCCTTTAAATAAAGAGTGAACAAAGGTTTAAGACCCGCCTAAATGTTTTGAATGGGTTTCACTTCACATAATATTACAGTCTGAGAGTCAATGTATTCAGAACCGGCAACAACTATGTAGTGAAAATGCAACAGTATTTGAGTCGTAAAGAGTTGGCAAGTTTCAACTATATTCGTAATAATGTTTAGTTTGACTGGAAAAAAATCATACCTCCAGGTAAAGTTTATTACCATTTTGTGATGAAATCGCTATTTACTTGAAGCTGGGTAATGACTGGCAGCTTAGCTCATGTAGTATCACTGGATTGCACTCAGTTTGATTGTATCCTCTAAATTTACTTTCTCGTCTTTCAAACCAAAAGCAGAGATGATCAGTAGCTTGCTTTTACACTGGATTTCTATAGAAGTATCAACTGGTGTTGTAAGCTTAACTGTCAGCACTACAATCAGAACGAGCAGACGTTTTCATAATTTTGCGCTTACTTTGTTTACGAATTGAAAATTTGTAAATAGCAGCGTCTGTAGTAACCAGAATGAAAGTAGTTCAGAGATGCACGTAATTGCCTATATTTGGACAAATTTTCGCCCAAGCGTGATACAGCAAATAATTGCACAAATATGAGGGTGATATTTCCTATGACGTTACACAGGAAGATTGAGGTATATGATAATTACCTCTGTGCCATACATTGGATTTACTTGGTCTTCTGAGTTGTTATATAAATTATGTTTATTGCCCCCGTGAAAAATCTTGGTCAATGAAGAACTCTGTAATTGAATTAAATCTCTGATTAATATTTGTTAAAATGCGTACATTTGCTTCTTGTCCATTAAATTTTTTTGTCTTTGGCATTCTTTTTTCTCCAGATTGAAGATGATATTTCAAAACGATACAAGAACAGACCAGTGAATCTGATGGGAGCCATCAATCTGATTTAGAAGCCAAATGAAACTTGAATTTTTATGCTGCCACCTGGTGTCAATTATGAGAAATTACTTTGTTTAATTTATGACTGATGAATCTTGTATCATATTATGCACTTATCAATGTTTTCTACAGGGGGGAGGGGGGGGGGTATTGCAGGCCTAATGGGGTACATACACCACATCAAAGTCCCTTCCCACAGGGTACACTAGTATTTCAAATATTCAAGGGTTGGAAAAAATTAGAGGCTACAGGTACTGTAGATGGACCTGATCATTCAAAACTCTGGACACTGTGGACATTCTGGCCGTCAAATTCACCTGGCCTGGGATACAATTTGGCATCAATTTTGCCTGTCACCCTCTCCCCCTCAGTGGAAAACATTGAACATTAACAGGTGCAATAATATCATAATGTCGGTCAATAAAGATGTTTCCTTCATCACTGGTATTTGTTTTTCTGTTGTAGCTTACATTGTAAATGTTCAAAGTATTACATGCATGTATTATTAAATGGATTGATACGTTTATAGGTTTGTGTAAATATTTCTGAAACATGTGTGTCTTCTATGTATGTATGTATTTATGTATGTATGTATGTACGTATGTATGTATGTATGTATGTATGTATGTATGTATGTATGTATGTATGTATATGCATGCATATATGTGTGTGTAGGCTAGTAGGTATGTGTGTATGTACCTGATATTAGTATGTATGTGTCTATATGTATGTATGTTTATATGTATTCATGTATTTACATATGTTTTTGTATGTATGTATGTATGTATGTATGTATGTGATATAAATATTGTACGTGTAAGTGTATGCATGTGTGTGCTTGTGTGTGTATAAATATGTATGTATCCTGTGAATGTGTACAGACATGTATGTTAACATGAATGTTTGTAAGAAGGCCTGAAATTGTTCTCTTTTTAAAATGAATAAAAACCAGGAGTCTCTGTGCAAATTTGGTTCTACAGAAGCAAATTACCCAAAATATCCTGACACTTGAAAATGGCCGCCATTTTTGTGTTAACACTTTTATAAAAAATAACTTTATTTACACCATAAGCTTTCGAGTTAGCCTGCACAAGTGGTCGACAAAGATGTATTGTAAAAGATTTTAGACTTTGAATATCTGTCCCCGGGGCGCATTGGTACCATATTCACATGGGCCTACAAGTGATGACAAATATCAGTAACGAATGGTCTGCTAATATCCAATAATAACTTTGATTTCAACATTTATCGCGAGACGACATTAGAGTTTGTGAAGAGGAGGAAGGAGAAATCTCAAAACTCTTCAAATAAAATTATTAGTGATATGAACGTGCTCTATATCTGTATCCAGCTGCAATAAGTGTAACTCCCATATTAAGGTTTCAAGGTACGGGCGGCCTGAATGGGTCACTCTTTCCAGAACCAATTCTGAAACATGGGTCCATTTTTCATCTGGGATATTAAACCCTAAATATGGGTTACTAACTTAGGAAATGTCTGGGAAACTTTCACATTCAATAGAATGGTAAAATTACTCTAATTTGTCAAGAAAATCTTAAACAATGATTCTTTTTTTGAATATCACTGGGTCCAACTTAGGCAGCCTATCCCGTATGAAAATTGGGAGTAACCCTTGATTGTGAAGATGTGGCATTACAGAGACGGTGAATCAGCACAAATATTTCCACCCTTTGTAGGCCTGTGTTCAGTCTGAAGAAGTGCTAGAATTTGAAGTGATGTAGTTCTAAATATAAAATGTCCCGTATGAGTGTATGAAAAATCATGACTTTGCCAGTATCCAAGAGTATGTTTTTTTCCTTAAATGGCTTCTGAAATGGTCTACACACCACGGTTATGTGTTTCCTAAAAGTCTGCTCTTCGCCTACGTGCCCCATAGACTTCTTGGTGCCAGAGAAGCAGCACACATGTCTATGGGGCACGTAGGCGCAGAGCGTATTTTTAGAAAACACTTGACTGTGCTTTACACAAATATCAGGGTCACTCGTTGTGACTCCCAGGCACGATGTGTTTATTTCTGCGGTCATTCAGGATAATTGACAAAGTATGAAATTGGCGTATTCTAAATGTTTGATCAGGCTAATATTTTTGCATGTCCAAATATTGCCGGATCTTTGATCATGCGTATGAATAAAGTATTGCACTCAGGCAAATTTTAGAAGAAATCAATCATTTTTATTCCAACTTGTACAGCAAAGTAAACACTGAAGAAACTGAGATGGATTACTTCTTAAAAGATGATCTACCACGGCTACTTCCAGATCAAAAACAGTTATGTGAAGGTTCTTTAACGCCAGGTGAAGTTTTTAAGATTCAAATTAGCTTCCAAGTAACAAGAGCCCAGGTAACGATGGTTTGACAAAAGAGTTTTATGTAGCTTTTTGGCCGGTTATTGGTGAACTGGTCATTGATGCCTGAAATAGCGGTTGTAATCAGGGATAGTTTTCAATATCATAGAGACAGGTATCATCACCATAATTGGGAAACCTGGTAGAGATCAACAGTTGTTAAAAAATTAGAGGCCAATTTCGCTGATTAATTTTGATGTTAAACTTGCATCTAAATGTTTGGCTCGACGTCTAGAAAAGTATCTTCATCTTATTAGTGACACTCCAAGCATTTGTAAAGGGTAGAAATATTAGGGACTATATTCATCTTGATGAAATGTTCTTTTACACTGTTGAAAAGTTCATTCCAGCAACTTTGTTAGTGCGATTTTGAAAAGGCATTTGACACTTTAAGTTGGGAATTTGTCTTTAGAGTTCTTGTTAATTAATTAACTTTGGGCAATCATTCATAAACTGGGTAAAGATTCTGTATAATAATATTGAATGCAGTGTTATGAATAATGATTACAGTACATGGTACTTTAAATTACAACGGAGAGTTCGACAGGGAGACCCTTTATCACCCTTGTTATTTATACTGGTACTTGAAACATTACTTTTTTCAATTAAAACAAATGAAAATATTCATGGTATTCATATTCCAGGCACGGAAGTAAAAGAAACAGTATTTGCTGATGATTTGACTTGTTTTTTAAGTTTAACTGATTTTGTCGATGTACTTTTTGACATTCTAAGGAAGTTTCATTCGAGCTTTGGTTTAAAGGTAAATACATAAAAGTGTGAAGCTATTTGGCTTGGGAAATGGCGTTATCGAAAGGACAGGTCGTTTGGAGTTATCTGGCCAACCTCCTCCATCAAAATTGTGGTATCTATTTTTCATATAACTTTCAAGAAGCTCTGGAGGAAAACTATCTCAGTCCACTAGAAAACTTGAAGGGGGTTTTAAAACTTTGGAAATACAGGAAATTAAATTTACTTTGTAAAATTCAGGTTATCAAAACATTGGCCTTGTCGAAGCTTACTTATTTGTTGATTAATTTTCCGATGCCTAATAATATTATCACAGAAATTCACAAGGTTATCTACGATTTTCTTTGGGAGGGAAGAGATAGAGTGTCTAGAAAGACTGATTGGGGAGGTGGGCCAAGGGGGCCTCAAAATGTCTGACATGTTCATTATGAAAAAGTTCAAAGGATTATGGTGATTAAGTGTTTGATTGGTAATACTTGTGTACATTCATGGAAGAATATAGCTTTAGAAAAACTGGAGATTCTAGGATGGAAACTGTTATTTAGCTGTAATTTTAATAGGAGTGTTTTGCCTGTGAGCTTTACAAATTTTATGGGAGAGTGTTTAGATGTCTGGTCTGAAGTCAACCACTTTGACCTCGATCAAGACCAAATTATCTGGAATAAAGAAATATTGTAATTGGAGGAAACTCTGTTTTACAAGACGTTCTGTGAAGTAGGAATTTATGTTATTTCAGATCTTTTTCGGGATCATGGGAGAATACCCTGTAATGAATTTGAACAAAGAGGTCTAACATTAAATGATAATTAAGTTGCAGTGGATAGGGTCGATTTCCAGAGAAATTGAAATACAAACATGCTTCGAATTTTACAGATGTATTTACTGATGTATTCAGAATGATATCTTTGTACTCGATTCGTTGTCATCAGCTAAATTAAGGAGTAGCCTACTTACAAATTCTGTATTAAGACTGAAATGTATCTAGAACAATCATTAGACTTGCCTGATTTAGAATAGAGTGAAATATATGAATTAAGTTTCAAACTTTCTATTTATTGTAAAGTTAGAGAATTTCAGTTTAAAATGTTGCATTACATAAAAAGTTACCTCCTTCTGGGATCTGGTTGCCAGTGTTTTTCACTACCATAGAGTTCGCAGAGGTGCAGAAATGTCTTGCAACTGGTCAAAAAATCCTAGAATACCATGACACAGATAATATCAGTTTTTTATTATTTATTTATTATTTATTTATTATTTATTTATTTATTATTTATTTATTATTTATTTATTTATTATTTATTTATTATTTATTTATTTATTATTTATTTATTATTTATTTATTTATTATTTATTTATTATATATTTATTTATTATTAATTTATTATTTATTTATTTATTATTTATTTATTATTTATTTATTATTTATTTATTTATTTATTATTTATTTATTATTTATTTATTATTTATTTATTTATTTTATTATTATTTCAGATATAATTATCCATATACAAAAAACAGATAAATAAAAAGTAAATAACAGAAAAGGAGTTAGAAAATCCAATTACATAAGTTTTTCACAGAAAAATTAGACCAAAGATACGTACAATAAGGGACATCTGACAAAACAGTAAACAGGTGGTTTTTAACTGAAAGCGATGCAAATTTAAAATCTCGAATAAAGGCATTGCCTCTCGCATAAAACAGGCGAGTCTGAGCTTGAATGTCATCGTCATCTTTTAGGTCAGAAGTTATAACGTGTCCTAGGTACTTATACACATAAACATAATAAGCATTCTGTTATTCAAATATATCGGAGCTTGTCGCAGCTTCCTTACATTCGGTTGTATTAAAATACAGTTTTTTTCTCATGAAAGAGTATTGAGCATTTGTTGCCATAATGACCACAAGCGTTTACTAACATTTGCTGCCCTTAAAAACCGGTTTATAATCTGCAGTACTGTTCTAATTACATTTATTTTGAAGCAAAATCGTGATTCTTATTCAATCCGGTTAGATTTTGGATGAAAATGAAATTTTTCTGTCATTTTTGGCAAATTTCTGCAAAATAAAAACGCCATGAATGGATTCGCACGAATTTTATATATGAAGACCTGTAATATACCTTCTCTAACAGGTAGTCTGTTTTGGACAATTGAGTAGTGTTTCTCTTGTAAAATCACAAAATGCTTCCCTCTCACCTATATTTATGAAATCCAATATGGCCGCCTCGGCTGCCTATGTGGTGCTTTTGCCTATTGAACATGTCAAAAGCGGGTCAATACCAACACTGAAGTTGCCGAATCGAGCATATCACAGAAGAGGTGAAGGACAACAGGCATCGACAGAAATAATCGTAAGTTGATTTTTCTATCATTTCTCTTGACGGGAAAGTTACTTTGTATGTTCAAACCTGTTATAATCGAAGCACGGAGGTAGCCATGTACCTCTGTGATCCAAGCTAAATTTCCTTGCTTCCATTTTTCGATATATTTATCGTACCATGATAGTAACAAATTGGGCTAACTAGAAAACATGAGTAATCGTCAACGTCTTGGAAAGTTCGTTCTTATCTTTAAAATGCAATGTCAAAAATGAGGGAGAGATATCGATAAAACATTGAACAGAAAAATGTGTGGCGTCACTTACAAATAAGATTTACCCGACCTGACCTGACCCGACAAGACAAGACAAGACAGGACAACAAAGACATGACGTAACAGTGGCAAAACCTGACCCGATAAGATCCAAGTGTATCAATAAACAATATAACAGAGAAAATGTGGAAGACAATCAAAACAAGAAGAAGTACCTTTTGGGGAGTGTCAGTCTGCACAAAGCATAGGTTCCTTGGCCGAGGCACTGCTGCTTGGCTTTACAAAACTTTCTGTTGTTGTTGATATGGTGAGGTTCCAATGAAAGATGTTCAGCTTTGATGCACAGGGAATTATGGCATAAATGTGAAACATCCAGGTCTGTTGGCAGGCTTACTGTATTGTGATTCACCATGTATGATACACGGTGAACCACAATACACCGCCATTGAGATGACCTGGATAATTTCACATTCATGACACCATAATTCCGTTATGTTTTCATGGCACCACACCCAGTGTGCGAAATTAAGAGAAAAGAGCTTCAGGTCATAAGGGCCTGCACCAAGCCAAAGCTTCAGGTCCTTACAGAAAACTGCCGGTCCTCAATAAATGCAATTGTTAACGACCATTAAAGTCAACTTCTCCACCAATACTATCAGTGTTTTCATTAGAAGCCGGCAGCCGGCGAAATTGTACGTCTGTGACAGCACTTTCGCCGGCTGTAATTTGGGGGAAAATATTATAAAATGGCACAAACTTTGGTAAATACTTCACAAATTATGACCATCGACTGCGTGACAAAAGTACACGACGTTTGGGCTTGGCGCGACAAACGAGCCAAAAACGGACGAACGTGCACACGTATAGTAGGCCAGGCTCCGTACGCATAGTGTAGGCCTACAACTCAGTGCGGACGCAGATATGCGATTTTTCCGTTGTTGCTAACCATGCTTATGTCAAATTCCATCGTTTCCAAGGGGTCCTGGCGTGCGCTTCAGAGCAACATCAGACTGACTGGGTGACGGTTCAGGTAGGTGGAGCTCTCCAAATTTTCGTTTAATTTCGCCAAGTAAGTTTGAGATCCAACATTTTACGTAATCTTATTTTAAGAATACTGGTCTCCGATCAAAATTGACCGTTCATGCAGTAATCCTCCTCTAAATAATGTAAATATGCCCAAAGAAAATTGACATTGCTGACGATAGTGGATTGCATCGTTAGGAGAAAGTTTTCGGTGTTATGTCCTGCTTTCTGATGTTAACATTTTCGTCTCACGGCCTTATCTTGAACAATTTTGGTAATTTCCGTAGCAGTTTATATATAGGAATAGATTTTGTGAATATCGCTTCTGGAGGAGGTCATTTGACAGTACGATAGCGTATGAAATGCAGACACCTGAAAACCGGAAGTACATTAACTTGCCAGGCGATATAATTGATGATAACTTCGTTCACAATATTCATATTTAGTATCACGGTCGTTTAATCCAGTTATTTGTTAGGGAAGCATTAAGTTGAAAATCTTCTGTCGCTTACTTAATGTGTTATCATGCAGAATAGCTATAACCGTCGCGGTATTTCAAAAACAATATCATGCAAGTTACCCTCGAGCCATAGTCACTTGCTGTTCGATATACGGCGGTGGCCCCTTTGGTATGCATTAGAAACATAGGAAGTCGGGAAATGGAATAGCCGCTATACGCACGTACAGCCGAGTTCGGAGACGGATTTTCCTGACAAAAAACTATAGTTTACTTAATAAACCAGCATCGATGGCTTCCAATACGTCTGTTAATCCATACCTGTTATAGTCTATCGTCAATAACGATCTCCTTGCAATTTTGGGTATACGATTTCCGATTCTTCTCGTGATTTTTCTCTGAGTGTCTACAATGTGACGTAGTATTAAACATGAAAAAAACAAAGTCCCCTTCCTATGACCCGCGTCTTTAGCCATAGCAGTGACTATTTTTTAGCTTCACCTGTACACATTAGAGAAAATGATAGTCTAGAGGGCGATGCTGTATACTAATTAGACTGAAGTTCACATCAAGTATAGGGAGTCTATTGGGAGTTCACATCGGATGTGCATTAAGTTTGTGAGATGGGATCCTATCAGAAACAAATGAGAGCATTTAAGTCGGACGATTCCACAGAACAGCTGATATGGAAGGATGTTTTGTGAAAATCCTGTTTTATATAACAATATCTGCTACTGATATCTGTTAATATCATGCATGTTTATCCATTGAAGTGATAATTTTCAAAGAGTGTCATTCTTTATACAATTTACGCACTAAATTGTCCTAACAATTGACTGAGGACTTGATAAATAATCATTGACAAATACTTTTAAAACATATGTATAATAAATGATAAATTTGCTGGTATATAAGAGGTGTGAACTTATTCTTTCAGATCAACACTACATGGACTGACGGCCAGTGAACCGGTTATGCGTGACAAGACTGAAACATTTAAATTTCTTTTTGACATGTCATTACAACAATGATTTATTGCCATTAAAGACATTAATAATTATTACAATCTAAATTTGCTGCAATTTTATGAATTTTGGTTTAAAATGAACTGAAAGTTCCATTATAAGATGGTTACAGTGATATTGAAAATGTAGACAGCGAAAAGCTGCTTGATGTGGAAGATTCAGAGTCATTTATCATAAACATTACATGTTGATAGTATTGTGAAAAAATAAAGAGTAATCTGTATCTTCTTGCCAGAATTTAAGCATTTTTACCAGTTTCAGCAAGGCGTCAATTTTATAACAGTTTCATTTTACCATATTTTGATTATGGTCTCGGTATTTGGAGTTGTTGTAGTCAAAAGGATATGGATCACTTGAACTGTCTTTTAAAGCGGGCAATGTGACTGATTTTGAATTGTGGCATTGGTACCTCATCCATTGAAATGTTTACACTTCTACAATGTTATCTGCTATCCCATCGCTATAAGTACAACCTAGTAGAGTCTGTTTACAAGGGTATGTTGTGGCCAGTCTCCTCCATACATCCGGGATATAACAACGAAGTGCAAAGATCCACAAATATTTTAAAATTTATTAGTAATAAAGCTCTACAAGTTACATTTGCTAGAACCGAATTATTTAAGCAGTCTTTTTGAGTAATTACCAGTACAACAATTTGCCTTCAGCAATAAGAAGTTGTACAAGTGTTAGAGGTTTTAAGCAGGCTTGTTGCAAATTTTATCGACAAAGCTTTTTCGACACTTTTACATGAAACCTGTCTGTGTTGTAATGTTGTTGTTATCCTGTACTTTGTCTTCTGTGTATAAGTTTTCTTTGAGTTTGACCCTTGTGAAAAGAGGCGTATACCTATCATGGCTATAGAGTTAAAATAAAGTTTACAGGACCTATTGTTGTTGTATTGTTATAAGATACTTATTGCATCAAATTGTAAAAGATTTATAAAAAATACGTTTTTTAGTTTAGGTAAATCGCATAACCTCATCATTAATTAAACCTGTACATTTAGAACAATAATTGTTAAAATTACTGAACTCATCAGGTATAGCCTTGAAGCTGTGATACTTATAATTATTTTCCCTTTCGGGCTCAATATGCAAGTGTGCATTTCAGAAAAATCAGAGACAATCAGTAATAGTTCATTTATGTTTTTTTAGTAAATTTATATTGGCCACTTTAGAGATACAAGGCTTCAGTCATCGCCTCATTTTTTATGCTTAATTTTCTGCACTTTTATAGGGGAGATACTTTCTCCGGCGCAAAAGTTCAGGATGAGAAACGGTAAACGGTAGTCGACTGGTTTTGTGTGAGGCCTAGCAGCTAGGCGATGTTGCTGTGAGTGTGTTTGGGGTTCGAATCCCGTTTGGGTTATAGTAAAAATTATATTTGAGAAACGCTACAATGAGCATCGTCGCTAGAGGGCAACCTTCACGCATGCGCTTTAGCTGTTATTTTAGGGATTTGCAAGGACTACCTGTACCTGTCAGTGCTATTTTAAGTTAACATTTCCGTCTCACGGCCTTATCGCCAAAACTGAGGGCATAGCGTTTAAGTTGGATGTCTGTGTAAAAGGACAGTGACAAAATCGAACTTGGAGAAGAAACATGTAATGAGCATGACCGGAAAATTCAGGAGTGAATGAGTTGTATTTTCTGTCAAAACGCACGAGACAACATTTTGACTTCGCGATTGTTCAGCGATATAAACTAATAAGACACTAAATAATGTACGATTTGGTAAATCTAACAATTTATCTTTCAATTCGCCTAGTTATAATTAACATAAGTTGAATTCTCGATGAACTACAGGCGATATTTCTTTACAATGTGTAGCGCTAGATTTAGTGATTTTTTTTGAAATTTTCGCGTTCCATACCACCCACGAAGGAAAATCGATTTTGCGCGTCTCGGGTATCTGCGTCCGTACTGAACTTGGGCTGTGTATACATACAACGTCTTTTTATGCGAGGTCAGACTAGGTCAGTGTACTGTTCTAATATCTTATATCATTGGGTGAAAGAACGCCTGTCCTCTGTAAGCGGCAATATCATTGGGTATATTTCCCTGACCTCATTAATATTCTGCTACGAGTCAAAACAATAGCGACCGGCCATACGAAAGCGTGTACAGCTGTCAGCGATCACGTTTTGATGTGGTAATGAGCCGAGTGCAGCCGTCCGATGAATGTATCAATATTATATATTATAGCCCAAACATGGGACTATGTGCCCGAGGGTAGGTGACCATTTGCCCGACGTAAGGAGGGCAAATGGTCTCCTGCCCCGAGGGTACATAGTCCCTTGTTTGGGCTATAATATTTTTATTACATGCCTCTCTTACTCAGTTTGCACCAAAAATATTTACGTTTATTGGCAAATTATAGTCAAATGCTTTATTTTCATTTTAGACGAAAAACAGTTCAAAATAGAACGATTTTCATCATCGAATGGCGCATTGATATATTTAAACTACTGTTATGCGGTTTATCAATATTTTTATGCGAAATTTTTCCAAAAACCGGATTTTCTTTGCAAAACATGAAATTTCAAGACTTTTACATCCTAAAGTTTTCAAGTTGAAAATAGTTCCGGTTCACTTTCAGTCCAGTGATGACTATGCGGCCCGCGACGTCATCAGCGAGTTACCATTGAATCCTATGGAGCGCGCGACGTTCGATATACGAGGCATGTAATAAAATTTTTTTAGTATTTTGGTGAGGTGTTCTTCAGAGAGCGAAATCAAAGTCATGCATCGCCAACATGTTGTATTACGTGCGCTAAGTACGCGTACGCGACTATGACGCCAGAGCAAGGGATTTGTTTATAGAACTGTTCTAGAAAGTAGAATTACGTGATCAACCATCTACGTTAAAATGCTAAAATCCTGAGAGTGGTCAGTTATAAACTCGCGGTTGTGGGTGCAATTCGATATTTTACCCCCGAAAACGGTGATTTGGCGGTGTACAAAATTTTGAGAAATATTGTACGTCTCAGGGCTGGCTTTTCACGTATATTTGTGATTTCAACTCAAAGGAAAGTGGAATGGGCACGCTCTACCGTATCTGCCGCCTGCTCTAAATTTTATAGCACGCGATCCATGCTTTCATGTACATTTGTAGGTAAATGGCCCGATCATGAAACCTTTCAATGCTGGAAAAAGTGTCTCAATTTTATCGACTAAGTTTTGAATCTAGTAATAAATAACGTGTTTTGCCCCGCGTGAACTCTGTTAATTTTCTCGGTAAAAAATATCCAATTTTCTAGCATTTGCAGACGGTAGGCAAATTTATAATTTATGTAAATATTATTCACGTAGTTCATTAGATACATCACAGCCAGCTGGAGACTTCCCCTCATGTTTTGGTGGCGATGCAATGTTTTTCTTTTTTGCTATTGACACATGTACTAGTGTCTGACTGCTGGGGGAAAAGAAAGCAACACAATATTTCAGGACTACTTGTGTATTTTCTTTGACACAGCATATGCTTATGGAAAAAAGAGACAATATTTTTCTTTCACAAGTTTCAGTGTACTGCACTTAAAAGGTCAGTCATAGAGGTAGAAGCCCATTATAGTTGTTACTGATACTGCAAACACTTTTCTATTGTCATTTTGTTGCATCTAACTGAAATGTGTATTCACAAACTTTTTAGAGGCCTTTTGTGAACTTCAGGTGAAAAATAAAAAACAAACTCCAATGCCAACCCTGAGGCTGTACGTCAAGTTGTTTTACTGCTAGAGCAGCTAACTTTTTTGTTTCATTGAATTGGTAAATAAAGGGGTTGTATCTCACACTTTTCATCACTTTGAGTTTCTGCATTGACATCATTGTGCATACTGAGTGTAATTATTATGCAAGTATTCCCTGTATTCTTGATATCAAAAAAAGTCAAAACTGACTTTGTCCCTTTAAACTGAAAGAGAAAAGGAACTACTTACCTAGGATTTTCTAATGACTCCTGTATAATTTTAGTGTGACATGTTTTAATATGAACAACATATTCTTTTAATTGAAATGTAAATTCGATACTACATTCAGTTTGGCATTAATCACAAAAAAGTTTTTCGCCAAATTCATGGAATATCTGCCAGTAGTTGTAGTACTCTTTATTGAATATAACAAAAGTTACTGTTGCTTCCCTGTTGATTCTAGTACACTGTAATATCAACACATAGGATGATAACTTAGGGCACTGACCATCTCTGTAACTGTTTGTGTTCTCATGGAAATTTATGTCATCAGACAGTGACACAGTGAAGAAAGGACAAACAAAACAAATGATATGAGTAAGATGGTACATTGTTTCTACTTTAAAAACCACAAGTTTTTGTTTTTAAAATACAGACTTTTTTACACTGGATAAATTGCTGTTCAAAATACCTTGCCAATGTTATGCTGCCGCGGCCGCGACACGACGTCCCCACCCCAACCTCGGCTTCCTTCTCCACCTATAATTTACATTTCTCCGCCTGGGCAAATTTCTACTGAAAACCCTGACTATGTTTTTGAATGTTGTAATATTTAATTTTCCATGTCCTTTTATCAATAGAGTCAGCAAGTATTCACTCAAAAGGTCCATTGTTCACATAGATTGCAGAATAGTGTAAGTGAATGATCATGAATCATTCATCTAGATGATCTGGAATCTGAAAAAGATCACAGCCCTCATCTTCCTCACTGTCATGCGCACACATTTATCAATGTTTTCCACCACGGGGGGGGGGGGGGCGGCTATGGGACTAACAGGAGAATTTGCCGTTTATTTCTAGCCATGTCAAATCCCAACTCTCGGACCATAAAATGATGTCAAACAGCCAGGGGTCGGGGAATACAGGCTCGTGCACTGGCTACATGTGGCTGATGAAAGCGAGAAAGTTTGTCTTTCATGACTTTCTATGGGGGGTGATGTTCTCTACATGACTGTGTACAATTGTACACTACACCAGGGCATGTGATATTGTGATTTGAAAATGGTTGGCGAGCTGAATATCACTTCCGAAATTAGCCAACGCGAGTGGTAGAAGAGTGAGTGAATAGTTTAGTACCCTGAAAACAGTCATGAGTAAGGGGAGTGTATGGATAATTTTTTATGCAAGCATTGATCACTACGACTTTTTATTGTAATGTAAAACAGAAGGGAGAAAATGCTTGGTACGTATTTTGATATGACGCGTGTGGATTACTTTCAAAATTTTTCAAAAAAATAAATATGCTAAAATGTGACCTCTGTTGCATTCATGAAGACACAGATGAAGTTATACTTTTAATTAAAAGGACAAGTATCGTAACTTTTTTCTCGATTATAGAAATTGCAGACAACATGTATGGCACAAGTTGCTACTCGCGGAAATGAATGCATATTTTCTGATCGAAAAGTTTTGCCTGAGCGATTGCTGGGTCTCATCGCCCTTTAAAAGCTTAAACTTATTAAAATGATACTGCTGAAAACCACGATCAGTTAATCAGTTAATCGATTAATCAGTTAATGATACCGTACAATCTTAAACGACGTATTTTTCGCGACATTTAGGCCTACAGCCCAGGATGACGGTGAGTTTTGCTTGCCTGTCGTCAAACGGTATACATCGAAACAATTTGAAGCCCTACTCTCGGCCTCGGAGAGTATACACGACGGATCGTGCAACTCAACAAAACTGTTATGATAAGGCCGCTCTGTTTTATAAAATGTACACTTCTTATCACGTCTATATATCGTGGTATCAGTCGGCCTTGTGAAGTTTGGTTAAAGACCAACGAGCAAGCAAAATGTTCTAGCGGTCCACCAATGCAGCGAAACGTGAACTTGACTGTCGACTGCAGGTAGCACAATTGGCTGTCGTGTAACATCTAGTCTTTGTATCGGGCGTAGTTCAAAACCTTAGAGGTAAAAACATACCTCCATGTTCAAAACCAAATATATTTAGTCAACAGCACTGTTCTCGTAGTAGGTTTTTGTCATAAACTTTTCTGTGAACCGTTTATGTTTGAACACTTCAATGGAAAATCAAAGCAAAGAAAACGGAGTCAGTTTGATAAAATGAAGGGCTATAGGCCTATTATGTACATTTGTGTACATGTAAATTCCGAACACTTAAAGTATGAACTAGTGAAGTGATACTCGGTGATGTTGTCATATGACACAGATATGCTAACGTTACCAGGGTTACTCTCACCTGACGAATATTATTATAATATTGTGTCGCATTGTTGCACCAAAATCAATCCATTCCTTTGCTAGAATCTGCATGCACGGACCTAATTCATACTGATCTGAATGTAATCAGTTGCACCGTGCTATGCGCGTCGATCGGAGGGATTAGACTCTTCGGCGTACCATAGAGATCGAATTCCTCACTACCAGGACACAAAGTGCGATCTATATCCCCTGTTGCCCCGCACTCCCACGGTGGAAAACGTTGATAGGGGCATGACATTCAAGTCTGAATCACATGATTCAAAGTCAGTCATCATCTGCATCTGTTACAGGTCTTGACGGAGAAATTTTCATCACTTATTCCAAACTTCAGTCGGTCATAAGGACCGACATGTCGCCAAAAACTTTCGGCCCGACGAGAAATCTGTCGGTCTCAAACCGTCGGACCACGTTAATTTCGCACACTGACCACACCATATCTGACACTGCCCATTGCCAGCCAAACCTGAATTTTCGGCCAGCTTTGCTACGTATTTCTCCCGTGTTTCCGCGGTCAATGTATCGTATGGGAAATATCTAACTTTACCCGCCAAACTAGACCAAAAAGATACACTGTATCAAAACATGTGACTTACCCAGGGCCGTCAATTAGGCACAAGAATATCAATTCTTTTCCCATAGGCGACCTGAAGCCTCAAGCATAAATCACAGGCATTCTTTGCAAGCTTGGAAACAACAGCATTTTTGCACGTAATATGACATAAATGGTCAAACAAATGGAATCATTTTCATTCGAGGTAATATATTACCAGGTCCATGGGATGTAGGACCATCCTGGACCACTGATAGTTAGTGGTGGTACCAGGTGTCTGGAATAGGTAAGCGTACCCTGCTAGCATGCTATGCTACACCCGTCAGGATTGGTCCCAAAATTGTCTAATATTGTATGAAGTGATACAGTCCATGAATCACTGTTATAAGTCAAAGCCGGGAATAGTGCCGCTAATCATGTGAGTGACCAAGGTGATGTCGTTATATCGACCATAGAACGTTTTTTTAAAGTCCTCACTTGTCTTTTTGGTGTGTATCCCTGTCTCTCCAGTTTTGATGCTAATGAGCTGTGGCTCACTTAGAGTAGGGATCACAAGCTATACAATATCTGAGAAGTTGAGAAATGTGTACACCATAAGAAGCTACAGACGGAATATTACATGACAAATGGGGAAAAATTCAAAATCGAAGGGATCCCTGTTTTCATAAAGCTTGGTGCGTAGCCCATTAGTACCTGCTTGTAGGAACAGATCGAGATAGGAAGCTGAGTTTTACTGAGGTTTTAAATTTCAACCGTGAACACCAGCATTTCTGGGGACAAGAAAAAGTGTACTGCTCAAACAACAACAACAACAACAACAACAACAACAACAGCAACAGTCCACAACTACAACTACAAGCAGTGCTTGAGTTGCACAATCACAAGCATTAAATAGCAAATTACAATATTCTGAAATTTGCTCGAAAAATACACATACGGGAAGCAAACACATGCGTATTTGTAAATGTGCACTCATCTTGTCTACTTCAAAATAATGCAGCAGTGTTGATGAGTCATTTGAGCAGATACAGGCATTTTGTGCGTTCAACATATAGCGCTAGTGAAATAAGTACATGATCTTTGCATTCATCAACTAGAAATAGCGGTTCCGAGGATAATTCATTCACTTATAGCCAGTCTCCGAATCAGCTGTTCGGTAGTTAGGGGAGAACCATTTGATTTCGGGGGGGGTATGGAGGAAGAGGGTATGGGAGCAATTTTTTTTTTCCTGTCAGAGTGACAGCAATTTTTTTTTTTACTGTCAGACCTGCATCAATTTTTTTTTTCGAATGGAGTAGCAGTGCAATTTT
>LD358603.1:8151-23032 GCA_001465055.1 Ptychodera flava | reverse complement strand
TTGTTTCCTTAAAAAGGTCAAGTTTTTGTCTTGGAACTTCAACAAATGGTATTATTTATTTAATGTATAAACTTATATTTTATTTTGCAGCATTCTGTATCACTGGTAAGAAGAGAACTTTATGTGAACCATAATGGATACATTGGTTCTCAAGTCAACCACCATCTTAAGGTATCCTGCACTCACCTCCATGTTTACCAGTAAGTGGATTGTTCCGACCAATATATTCTGTACCACCAATAGGCTTTGGTTCAGCACCAGATGTACTCATGCCTGTCTCAGAACCAGCAGTAGACCCTGATAATTCAGCTTTTGTAGAAGCAGCCTGGTCTGTTGATGGCAGAGTAAATTGACACGAAACAATTAACATTGTTCTTAGTACATTTGGCTATTAACATCAGGCGCTGCTTTAGAGAACAATAATTTTAGAAATGTAGAAAATAGATGGATGCTGAAAGACTGTAACAGAAACAAATCCAGTTTGGACAGTTAAGAGTTTGTATTGTAATATGGATTAAGTGTGACCAAAAAATTCCAATTGTCAGAAAATATTTATTTGTAAAGTCCAGTCAATTACTTGCATGGCTATGTACCGGTATAGTCCGTCATTTATGAAAAAGTCAACTTCAGACCATCGTATGTATTTTGTTCCTTTGGTGCTAATGAATACTGATGCATATGCATTGGCAATTGAATAATTAATCAACGTGGTATAGTGCCAAAGTCCAAAACCAATGGTTTTGTTCAATGATGTTTAATGATGTAGGAAATCACCGAAAGGAACCGATGTAAATTTTGAAATAAGTTCAGATAGTTTCAAAACAGGATGGATCCAGATGAAAACACAGCAATTTGAGACATGTTAATTGCCTATCGATGACAATGTGGTTCATACATTGAATATTAACAAGTTTGCTGAAGAAGGCAATGGATCTGAACAAATGCAATTAAGCAAACTGGTATGACAGGCAATAATATACCGATACTGCAAACCTTCATGCCATACCGTATGTTCTACAAAGGCTCTTGTGCATTGATATGAGAATAAACGTAACATGTGAAAGCCACAAAAGTACCGGTATAATAGCCAATCATGTGATGATAATGAAAGAGACTTACAGCACCTACTCTCAGCAAGCTCTATAGGCCCTGTGCTTTATAGTTGAGAAAAAAGTAAGCTAGCATCTGAATAGAAAAGTCTCCAGAAAATGGTGAAAGGATGTTAACAATAAGGAGTACTACAAATGACAATGGAAACGATAAAGTAGTCTAAACAAGTGAACAAAAAATAGTCAGAAGAGTATTAACAAGAGATCGAGCAAGTGAAGAAGATTTTTTTATGCAATCCGTTTTTGACAGTTTTCAATAGGCTCTTGATTTCAGTTCTGATGATGCAGATTTCAAGGAAGGTACATTTTCACAGCTGTTATTCCTCAAATGGCTAGATGTTGATAATGAAATACAATTGTTAACAGAAAATCAATGTCTTTCCTTTTTTCAAGCTGTATGCAATAGCAAGATATTAAATTTCTCCATATGATGCATTACAGCATCTCAGAGGTTAAAGTATCTAGTTTCAGTGAGGTCCCATTAAGACTGCACATCAAAAAAATCTACCGGTACATTATATTGATCATTGACATTCTTTGTTATTGGTATGAGCTCATCGTTTTAGTGTGTAGAATGTACTCTGAAATATCGCTCTTGTTTTCTTTATTGCAAGAGAGTAAATAGTATCATTACAAAACAAATATATTAAGAACACACTATGGAACGTAATGCCTTTTGAATGACAGACATGGAAAGTTGAGATGGCTATAGGTGTATGGACTTCAGTTATATTTTAACAAAATAAATCAAAATTCAAGATTTAAAAGCAAATTTCAGCCATGTAGAATGTTATTGTAGACTATGGACTCAATGCAAGTGTTTCTATCTGTGTTGGAGCTGAAATAGAATATCTAAAGACCAAATGTTGTAAAATGTGTAAATTTATGCAGTGTCTGAGATGAAAATATGTTAGGTGTGTTAAAATACTCTTTTAGATTATCAATTTTAGAAATGTGTCAACCAGCCTGAGTGCAGCTTGTACCAAGTCAATTGTAAGCAAACTTTACCTGAAGGTGAAGTTTCAGGAGATTTCTTCTTGCCACCAGTTATGCGTCTTCTAAGTTTACTGAGCATGCCTTCAGACTTCTTTTCTACAAAAACAAATCATATCTTCTCGCTGAAGAATACTGGTTAAAATTATGTTTGATCAACGCAGTCATGATTGAGCTTTACCGGTCAATCAACACTCTCTCTCTCTCTCTCTCTCTCTCTCTCTCTCTCTCTCTCTCTCTCTTTATTAATAGATTTTATTATACACCTGTAAGTGAATGGAAATTTTTGCTACTTATGCAATCAAAAAACCAAAACGTACTGGAGAATCTTGGAAAATATCTCTTTTACTCATTTCAAAAGCGTGAAAGTCTTGTAACAAAATAGAATGTTGACAGAGAAGAAAATGTGCTTTCATTGTCACATAAGGCGACTGATACTGTTTCTTTCTGTTAAATATTTGTTGTACATAAAGGCTGGTGGCCTAAAGTACTGAATAAAGTATATACATACATACAAGTTATTGTTCCAGAATTTCATTGGTTGGTTGACTGGATTGATGGGTGGGTTGATGGATGGATGGACAGATGGATGAATGGTTGGTCGGTCATTTTGAGTTTGGTGCAGTACACTTTTACATGCATTGCATCTGGTTGTAAGAAATTTGTGAACATTTCTGTTGTGTCAATGTGGTGGTACATTATGAGTGATATATTTTGCTTCACAAACAGAAAGCCCATAGAGTTACCCACAGAAATTCACATTCTTAAATGCTAAAATGTGTACTTTCACCAACTGTTAGCCATAGCTTCAGAGACATTTCAACTTCAATGATTTCAATCTTACCTTTCATCTTTGCATCTGTCTTTTCTGTCTTTTCACCTTCTACCAGAGGGTCATCATCTTTCTCCAGTGCATCACGTTTTTGTTCCTTAGCACTGTCTAATTCCTTCTGCATCTTATCCTTTTCCTCTCTAGCCCTATCTAGTTCATCTTTCAATGTATTACTCTCTGATGCCCTATTCTGTGCATCTAATAGCTGTTTCTCCATTTTACTTATCAAATCAATACTTTCTTGAAGCTTTGTTTCTAACTCATCTATCTCCTGTGTAAGTAATTTTATTTCACTAACTTTTCCTGCTGCTAGTTTGTTAGCAATCTCTAACTCTTTAATCCTTTCCTGATATCGTTCTACAACTACAGATTTTTCTTGAGTGGCATCATGCAGCTGAGATTTAAGAACTTTGACCTTACTGTCAAACTCATTCTGAAGCAATTCTTTGTCTTTCTTCAATTGTTCTAATTTCGTCATTACCTTTTTCTTATCTTCTACTTCTTTACCCAAATGCTCTTCCAGCTGCTTTACTCCTTTACTAGCCTGATCTAAGTCCCTTAATATTTTCTTATGCTGTTTTTCTAATTGAAACTTCTCACTCATAGCATTATGTAGCTTCCCTGTTAGAATTTGTACTTGTGTTTGCTGCCTATCCTTCTGTCTTCCTGTTTGCTCTAAATCGAGATGGCACAAATCACAATAGCTACCAACTTTTGGTTGACTGATATCAAACAGCAATAAGCCTCTAACAAGTAAACTTCTATGTGTAGTTGACATTGCTAAAACTGTAGTGCCATGTATTTCTAATTGTGCTTCTGACGCTATTAAAAACATAAGAAAATATAATTTATTGAATTATAATGGAACATTAATTGAGTATCAATACACTATACTAATACATTTTTTACTATTTGAGAATCAATCACAGTGCACAAAGTTGACCTTAAGGAAAGAATCACATTTTAGAGTCCTTGCCGCAGCATCCTTTTTAATTTTCACTCCATTTCTTTGCCTTGTTTGATTCAACCTAATTTTTGGGGGTTAACGCTTTCATGCACATTGAATAGCAAATTCTTTACTCTTTCAATACCGGTATAGCCACTTTGCGTTACAAAGATTGTGATGTCTTTAGATGTTTAATGATATGAAGGAAAATTGATTTTTGAGTTGATAAAAGTAGATATCACATGTGAATACCCCTTTCTGACAGGTCATATACTTGTTACTTGACTTTCAACATTGCGTTGATAAAGAATAGTCCACAACGTTAACTGTTATTAAAGTGATGCATATATGCAACTCATAAACAAGCTGTTATGAGTGACCATGAACATACTACCTTATGGGGAAATGAAACATAACAATATTTACCAAAACAAATACGAAGTGTCACCTGTACTGCCATATGATATAACGTGCCAAACATATGGCAAATATGTATTCTCTAGTATTTTCATGGCGGAACTACATTCAACAAATAAGGTGATATATTAAATCTGTGACAACCACTTAACAGTGACCATTACCTTGTGTATTCAGTTCCTCAGGTTGCATGTCAGTTACCAGGAACTCTCTTATTCCCAACAAGTAAAGGATCTCGGGCTTGGTTATCAAAATATGACGGACCTTTTCTGTTACTTTCACGGTTATGTGTATAACATCATCGGAGAGAGGTCTTGGCTCTACAGAACTGGCAAGGTTGAAAATTCTTGGCAGGTACTCTATTGTTTCTTGCTGACTCTGCTGTCCGTGATCAAGTTTGAAGAGTATAACTTTCCAGTCTGCAAAATGCCAAAGGACATACCAACACTACTTATAGAGTCGTTAGATGGTGTTTTAAAGTGTCACCTCGCAGTTGTATATGACCACTAAAGGGCCTATAATATGATTGCTTACTGTACAACTGGTATATGTACTTCTATTCCTACGGCCATATCCATGAGGTGCCTCCGAGAACATATCACGAGCATCTTTAATCTATTAAGAGTTTGGTATTCAAGAAAAAAAATCAAGAAAAATGGCAACGGTGTTGTTTGTAACAAGTAGGAAGTTGCACATGTTTGCGCTATCGATAACTTCGTGTTACCAATCCAAATAAAGCAGTATTAGTTGTATCCTGATACTTTTGTATTAGCATAATGCAGGAACAAGTTGCCCAATTACGTCGTGTTTCCCAGTCGGAAACAGTCTCCGAGATGTTGAGCTCATTGATATCTTGGACCCAGGATGCACCACAGGGACACAAGCATTATGTGCCATAGTAAGAGTGTAGAAAAAATAAATTTTTAATAATGAACACTGTTACAAAAGATAAATATTTCTGTCATTATTGTACACTTAACAAAAGTACCCTACTGCTTTCCAATCCTGAATGATGATCAGTGTCCGTACAAAATTGGTGCAGTTGTGTAAAAAAATTAATAAATTTGATTATGAGTATTCTTGATATAAAATTAATATTTCTGTCTTTATTTGATACTTAGAAAAGTACCCTAAAGCACTCAAATCCTAAATTATGATAAGTATTTATGCCAAATTCACGCAGTTGTGGCGCAGACCGTGAAATGATAGTTGCAGCAGCAGCATGGCGCAGTAACTTTATGTGGTCACAGTGCTACCTCGGTAGAATCTCTAGAAAGCATATAATAAGCCATTATTCAGATTATTTACTGTTTAGAGAGTCTGCCGAGGTAGTATTGTGACTGCCCATCAAGTTACTGCACAATGCTGCTGCTGTAACTATTATTTCACGGTCTGCGCTACAACTGAGTGAATTTGGCATAAATACTGATCATAATTTAGGATTCGAGCGCTTTAGGGTACTTTTCTAAGTATCAAATAATACCACAAATATTCTCCGCGAATTTTGCATGAAAACGGATCATTGCTCAGGGTTTGAGTGCAGTAGGGTACTTTTTGTAAGTATAGAATAATGACAAAAATATTTAATTTTTGTTAACAGTGTTCATAATCATAAATTTATTAGTTTTTTACAATTTTGCCATGACTGACAATGCCTTGTGCCCCCGTGGATGCACATGCACACCAGGCAGTTGTCCGGTGGCAACTGGGCTTTCCATGTTTATGTAACATGGGTGATGCACTGTGTGATTGGTCCGCCAAATGTTGAAGTTCCATCGTATTTCCCTCAGATAATATAGTGAGTAGGTTCCAAACAGGGTAGTTAGTGGGAAAATTAAGTCGAAATAACAATCCATACACGCGAACTATACTGTTACAGAGGCAAAGTCACAATTTTTAAGGAAAGCAATTGATTGTACCATGAATTATGCATGTAACGAAGACATTTACATTTTTAGGGACATCAGACGCATTTTTTCGTGTTGAGAAAATTCTCTAAACTCTGTTTTTAATACAAATAATGACATTCAATAGTCAAAGCAATGAATATGTAAGATATAGTTTATGATATAAGTTTTCCTACCCCCTACTGGAAACAAGTCTTCAACATCATTGTCAGTTTGTGAAAGAGGACGACCAGGCTGTGCTACCTGAAGACAAATCAGCGAGAAAATCTTATATAACTTTTAATGCCCAAAACATTTCACTCTTACGTTTTCTTCTCTTTCTTATTTAGCTCTGCCGTCAAAAACAGCCTATTAGACGGGTTGATTGACTGCGGTATCCAGCATCTGGCACCTTCGCACTTCCTTCCAACTCACTTCTTGTCTTCAATGTACAAATTAATCAGACAACAAATGCATCTGTCCTAAGCTGTGTATCGGTTTTGAAGCTCTAGGCAGACGTATCAGAAAAGTTATTACAAATGAGAAAATAAGGCAAAAAGATAGTCTGAAAGATACATCACCCGAGGATGGTGGAGCGTAGAGAGGGCCCTTGACAGACGGATCTTCACGTTTCGCAAAAAGATTGCATTTTAAATTCTTTTGATAATTTAAACAAATCCTAGTTTTGTGGTCAAACAAGTAAGCATAAATTTTTTAAGATTTTTTTTTCAACTATCCTCCCACAAAATTCCTATAATTACCGTAAAATTTGGATCATTATAAATTCCTTTTGATGGACACAGTCAGTTTTAGATAAATAATGAACTTTTCATATGCATAGCATGGGCTTTTTTTCACTATTATTCAAACATGATTCTCTCTAATACTATTTGTCTGTCAGCTTTCAAATTTTGTGTGTAAGTCTGTAGATTATAGTAAAACTCGCTACCTGTTCAGTTATGATTTGGCATTATATATTAGAAACCTTCAATTTTAAGGCAAAGTCCATAACCGTACGAGAGAATATAGCTAGTCTCAGATTAATATCAACATCTACAATCTTCAGACGAATTTCTTCCATTTTTACCACTAACATAATGAAATGCATATCAAGAGAAACCAAAGTCGTCCAGTTAATACTCATGAAGACACCCCTTTGGCCCACCCACTTTGAGGGAACACAATACGTCCCCTTCAGTTACCTTTGGATATCTTTTGTAGATGATATACAACAATAATTTTGATTGATCACTCATCTTTATCTTCAGCGAAAAAGTAGCTACGAAGCTATATCAACCAAAGGGTAGTTGAAATGAACATAATTTTCAACGGTCCCTCTGGTTGCATTTGCGATATGTCAGTCAACAAAATGTATTTCTCCGGGCCATGAAGTGTCTAGGTGGTGAATACTTACCATCATGCTTGGGCAAGTTTGTTTTTCAAATGTATAACTTATTTCACCATAAAGTTGCTTCAGTGGTTCAGATGATCGTCCATCTCCTGTTTGACAAAAAAGAGTGTATAATTATTACCATTTTGAGTCTAAAAACAACAGTTTATGAGCTACACTTATGTAAATATAACATAGCTGGTTGTCTCTGTTTCGTTATAAATAATGCAAAAATTAAAACTTACGTTCACTGAAATAAGCGTTAAGTTCCTCAAACCTCCTTTCATCATATGTGACCTGCAGTTTAAGGGGTAAGTTCACTTTTGCAGCCATCTCTCTCATCTCATCTGTTATCAACCATGGTTCGTATAATTCAGCAAATCTTCCAGTCTGTCTGGATGACTTGAAAGTGTAAAGACCAAAGATACTGAGGAAATTCAGTGACATTCCAAGACACTTGTTTTCGATCTTTCCGACGTCATTTATTCCACAGTTTACTTGAAGACAAAGTCTCTTTGCTGACTCTTTTTTACCTTCTATCACTTCGTCTGCATTTCTTTTGAAGCTCTGTTGACACCGTTCCAATGCACTAACTGCTTCCTGGATACCTTGTGCGAGTTGTGTTACAGCATGTTTGTTGACGGGTTGCTGCTGTAACTCAGTCTTTAGTTCTGAACTCAGTTCTTCAATTCGTTGCTGCCACTGGTGTATATTAAGTTCAATTGTCACATCTAGATCTGGCGAGAAAAGTCATCAGTGGACAAGTATTTGAATATTGATAACCAAGAGCAAAGAGGAAGATTACAGAAAGTGTCAATTCATAAAATCTTTACATTGTCAACTCACATCTGAAAGATCAAGCCACCATACGCTAGCAGCTACTTATACCTATCCTACTTACATTCGCATGGTTCTTTCCCGTCTGTGAACAAGGCAGCAAATGTAGCGTAGCTCTGTTCCACTTCTTTGCTTTCCCTGTATGCTTTCTTCATATTGTGTGCCCGTTTAAATGCCCTGTCAGGATTTGCCAATTCTGCATGCAGTTTATCTAACCATTTATCTTCACTTCCCACCAATATCGCTTCCTCATAATCATTAAGATATTTCTGGATAAACGATCCTATTTGGGAGTCTCTGTATGCATATGTGGGTAGTCCGGCAGCAATTGCTTCTAAACCGTAGAATCCAAAGTCTGTGTAACGCGAACCAATAACACAAAGGTGGCACTGTTGAAGGCGAGTTAGAATTTGGCTGACATAACATTTTGGTCTGAGTGTGGCTACTTCACTGTCACAGTTAAGTTTCTCAGCAAGATTTGTGTACACAATATCAATGTATTCTTTCGGGATATCGAGGATTGTCCACCTTAAATTGTTACGAGTTGTCTTTTTGCGGGTCATTGCAACCTTGCCAATCGAAGGCGCGATCTTGCTGTAGTCGTGAATGTCGGCATGACAGTGTACCTCTCCATATGATAATATTTCGTGTTGCACAATATTACCCTGACTAGTAACATTGTGCTTTATGAAACTTTCTGCAACTTTAGGCAGAATCTCAACATGAGGGAAGGATTTGTCTGGAATTGCCCGGTATGAATTTTCAAAGTAATAATGCATGCTTGGACCAATGGATACCACTGCGTCGGCCTCCTTGGCTATTCTCAGCATATCACTTTCTAGTTTACTCGGCTCTTCAGTCATGAGGCTGCAATTGTAGAGAGGGTGAACTGTATTTATCTGGAACAGTTTGGCATCAGGAAAGAGGTTCTGTCGAATATTTGCAGCAGCATCGGCCGTCTTTGGAGCATAACCAATTACGTATTGGATCTTTTGCAGATCTTTCAGTCCTGGGTAGTACGCCTGGTGATACGACAACCAACGAATGTTGACAGGATCTTCGCCGGGATCTAAATGCTCGGCTCTTCTACCTAGAATCAAAATGACACCTGCTTCTTCAGCGTCCATCCTCTGCTTCTCACTTAAATCCACATCAAGTATTGTAGCGTAGATTTTCAGACGTCGATTAACCCTCTTACATAGGTCTTTGAGCAGAGTTCTATGGAATTGTGGTAAGCCGGATTTTTCTGCATTCCATGTGTCAAACACAACAAGGGCGCCTGGTGGAACTACTCTGAGGAGATATAGCTCGGCATGTGGAAACAGACGGCCCCGAATGTCTCTTGCAGCTGCAGCAGCGATTATGTTATCAAGTCCTACCACATACTCAACATTTTCCAGCTTTCCCAGATGTGGATAATGAGTTTCATGATAACGTAACCAATCTAAGTTAGGCCTACTTTGCTCGAAGTATTGCATCGCTGTGATCAGGGTAACACCCGCATTTTTTGCATCATTCTTTTGATCCTCGGTAACGATTAGGTCGAGAACAGTTGAGAATGCCATCCGATAACCCGACTTAACATATTTGGAACAAAATTCGTCCACAATCCGTTTATTAAGTGCTGGAAGATTGTGCTGACTAGTAACCCAGGAGGTAAAAATGAATAATACCGTCTTAAGCTTTGTTGCTTCCTTTGCGGCAGGTGTTTGCAACATAGATACCTTATCCTGTAAACAAGGAGTAGAATTTTAGATTTTGCCTAATAGATGTATGTCGTAAACAGTGTTTACCATGTGTATTTGTCTATCTCTGAATCATTCCCAATATGCTAATGAGCCTTCATAATCTTGACTGTGATGTCTTCACTAGGTGAGTATAGAAGGTGCCTTAAGTTGTTGCATCGAATGTGATCGAAAAACAACTGAATTTACCATCTACTTTATCCTGGTTGTTTGTTAAATTTTACAAATTGAAAGTCTCTCAAAGGCTTATAACAAGTTTCTCAGTGAGCAGTACGAGCGTGTGTCCCACAAAGCTTAGATCATATCTCACTGCCTAAAATCTTTTACCTAAAAAGCTGTTTTAGTTGAATTAAAGCTATTACTATACAAAATTTTAAATGACCACTTCACAAAGACTATTATCTAAAAGTGTACAAAATGCTTCGTTATCAAGCTCAGCGCAATTCTTTTAAAAAAAAATGCTCTGAATTTGGTCACTCGCCTAACGAATTTCATACCATTTGAGAAAATTGTGTAAACGACTTAGCTGTTCATAAAAACACAGAACAATGTTATGAAATTTCTTGCTTTACCAGCTTTTATACTATTTTCAGTTTATTCTTATATGATAAATAATATTAGCGCAATAATGGTGAAAGTAAAACTGGAAATTAAGTTTAATGTGGTCTATTTCCTTCTCGGCAACTAAATGTTGTAAGTAAATACAAGATGGCGGTACTCAACCAAATGTTGAAGTGTCACTTCAATGTTTGAATGACCACAGGAGAGAGAATTATCTTACCTTCCTTGAACGTGACTTTCGTGGCATATTTAATCTAGTGAGAGTGCAGAATCAGAATTCCGACTAAAAAGCACGGTTGTGGTAGTTACTGCAAGAAAGAACGGGAAATTTTCCTTCCACTTTGGTAAAATAATCCCAATCTGGTATGCTGCCAAAACTATCTTGAACTGGGCAGCTACTCGGTTTGCATTGGCACACCTAGATTTTACAATCGGGCAAAGTCCAGAAAGGACCTTGATTGAAATGGCTGACATGCTGTACTTTGACAGTGTACACATTATTTGATTTATGAGGTTTTCAAATGGCGTCTTGTACCAGGTAACTGAACTTTTAAGACAACAAAATGGTGCTTGAATGATAAGTTACATTTTTGTAAAAAATACCGTCAAGGACACTATGTGCTCACATTCGGTTTGAATTGGTCCATTTAAGAAATATTTAAACCAGAAACACAAGAATGAAAAAAGCAAATAAGGTCCCCAACTTAGGTACTAGAAGGTCATAGTTTAGGAACATGCATATTAAATTTTATGGCAAAGGGGCAAGCTTTCTTAATTTATGCTATGAGTGCTATCTTTCGAATGTGAACAGCACTCAGTTAGTTATAGATAGTGAAATGCCTTCCACTACACAGGTGTTTATGACATCTGGAATTGTTCTGGATCCAAATTTCTCATCAGTTCTTATGTGTCTTACATGGAAAGTAACAACTGCCTAACAACATATCCTGGGTTGGTACAGGTCATTTAAGGTTAGCGACTGAGAAAATTACCTAAATTATACAAATTTGGGGGTTTCCCAACACTTTGAGCAGAAAACCTATCTAATAACATCCCTCTGGACTTTTATACCAAATTACAGAGCTATCAGACAAGTAATTATGAGAACAAGTTTTTTGACCAAAAATGACAAAATTGTCTTTAAAAAAACAAGTCATCGTTGATGACACAGTCCCCACTTGTTAATGGGTATTTTGATTACAGGTCCTCAGAGAGGATAGAGTCCTCTTCATTAGGTCTGTGATAAAAATACTTTTGAATGAATTCGCTTGATACATGTCTGAGTTATAGGACATGAAAAAATCGTAACAAAATGGTCGCACAGTGGCCATATTGGATCGCATCACAAAACAAATTGATGTGCATAGCTATGACATTGGTCAATGTCCTTGTACCAACTTTGAATAAAATCGGTTGAGATATGCCTGAGTTATGGCTCTGTACATGAAAAAATTGTAATAAAATGGCCGCACAGTGGCCATTTTGGATCGTATCACAAAACAAATTGACGTGCACAGCTATGACATTTGTCAATAACCTTGTACCAACTTTGAATAAAATCGGTTGAAACGTGCCTGAGTAATGGCTTTGTACATGAAAAAATCATAATAAAATGGCCGCCTGGCGGCCATATTGGATCGTATCACAAAACAAATTGACGTGCATATCTATGACATTGGTCAATGTCCTTGTACCAACTTTGAATAAAATCCGTTGGAACATGCCTGAGTTATGGCTCTGTACATGAAAAAATCGTAATAAAATGGCTGCCTTGCGGCCATATTGAGTCCTATCACAAAACAAATTGACGTGCATCTGTATGACATATGAAGTAATCTTTGTACCAAGTTTGAGTGAAATTGCTCCAGGTATCTCTGAGATATCTGCGTGAACGGACGGACGCACGCACGCACGCACAGACGGACGCACGCACGCACGCACGGACATGACCAAACCTATAAGTCCCCCCGGACGGTGTCCGTGGGGACTAATAAAAAATTGTATATTTCAGGACACATATTTAAATATTGTCATCCCTGGAAATCTGCATACCTAATGTAAAGGCTGTCTATCCAGCGGCTTTAAAAAGAAAACATTTTTAAAGATTTTTTGATCAAAAATGGCAAAAATTGCCCCAAATCAGTAATTTTTCAAATTTTGTCATTATTTCAACAATTTAGAAGGGTAACACCCTCGAAAACATCCAACCACAATTTGACAGCAATTAGGCTGGTGGTTCAGAGAAGAAGAATTTTAAATATAAAGTCAGAAAAATAACCAAAATTTTCAGCAAAAATACAAAATTCAAGATATTTTCACGATATGCATATAACTGTACAACGTCCACCTAAGGTACTTGCACATTAATTTTCAAAGCAATCAAACAGTGGTTCTTGAGTTATTAATTTTTGACCATTTTCACATTTTTAGCTCATTTGCATAATTTTGGCAATGCAAACATCATTTGAACAAAATCTCATCTATAGCCCAGGATGCATCAACACACCAAATACAATGCTAAAAAGTGCAGCGGTTCATGAGCTTTTGATGTCAACGGACATAATATTCGTACACATATACATACAGATGCCACCAACTTCAGCCTATACATTCTGGTAACCTCACATTGGTATCTCAAATATGAGCTAAAAATTGAAATTATCACACGGGAACCTAGCAAATACTCGTTTAATCTCTTCAAGTTGTCAAATTAAAGGAGGCAAAAATTTTAAGTTGAATAATAAATATGCATACTCTGAAATAAGCATAAGCCTTCCACTCACGAAGCAAATCGGAGATGAAATCAATATAGATACATGAGAAAAAAATTTATTAAATGCATCATTAGAAATGATAAACAGATGAAAAAAAAGTGTTTAATATTAAAACGATTATATAGAAAATAGCTAAGGCAAAAGCTAATAGATGTCTAGTTCCTGTTAGCTTTTTCAGTGCAAATTTCAAGAGTGGCAGTGAATGCATAGCTGACTTTCAAGGCTTTGATTTGATACAGAATTGTTTACAAACATATAGGCATAACATTGTTATTATGGTAGCGATACTAAGTTGGAGATCTTGCTTCCATTATTGATTTTATCTGAAACTTTTGAATCGTTTTAGATCAGTTAACTCATTTAGGCAAGGGCATATGTTACTATAAATAAAAAATACCGTCAATGACGCTGTACCTTCTCTAATGTGTGGCCAGGTCAGGTAATTGGTTGTTGGCATGGAGTTGTTGGTAAATAGTTGATGATGTAGGGGCATGAGGTGGGATATGGACCCAAAGAACCCAAAAGAATAAATACATCAATCAAAAAAAATTCTTAGCTACAGAATAAACTGCCTAAAGATAGTTCAATGTGGAAAAAAAGTTAAATAATTCAGAAATAAGAATTAACAGTCCAAAATAGTAATGACGCACTTCCCTACTGACCTGAATGCATGTGAAATACACAACCTGGCATCTGTAAATTAAATGTATACCAAGTGATCATTTTAAGTCACTGTTAACTGTTTTTAATGGATTTTCCAAAGAGTCCTGTGGAAATGATGAAAAATGCTTATCTGGTCTTGTGTTTGTAAAACCTCATGGCTGATAATTGTCATAGTATTGAAAAAAAACTGATTATCCCACTGATAATTGTCATAGATTTCAAAAAAAATTGAAGAAATTACTGTTTTTAATAGGCATATTTTCCTTGAAATACATGACCGTGTAAAGAATATATGCTAAAAGTGTTTAAGAGTAAATTTCTTTTCAAAAAATAATTTAATCTGTGACCAAAGGATTTTTATTCTTTGAGTTTACAAATTCAAACATTGCAATTTGTTCAATCATCTTGTGCAGTGCAAAATTTATAAAATGACTTAAAAACAAAAAAATTGGCAGAATTACAGCCTTTGTGATGTAAAATTATGGGTTGACATCACGATAATTGTTAATCTGTTTGAAGTACTAATATACTATAATTTAAAAAAGAAAAGTTCATGCAGAAACATATATTGTCAGCAATGTAGTGTTAATTTTGACTTTACATCAAAATATGCTTTTGCTTGATATCAAATATGTAGGGCGAAATATTAAAATCAGCCATGTTCAGCAAAATCCACACAACAGCATTGATCCTTTTCTAATTTGATTTGATTTGCTTATGTTATCCTT
>LD358593.1:32715-59448 GCA_001465055.1 Ptychodera flava | reverse complement strand
ATATTAATAAAATTTTGATGAACATAATGCGTATGTTATCGTAGGATATTGTGTTCGCGTGTTGTCAACGTAATCCAAACTTATAAAAATGCTTGGTCTCGGGCGATGATTTTCCGACGTTCGATCTCTCAGACGTCAGTTTTCTGCATTTTGGACTGAAACTGACGAAAATGCCGGACCAAGACGACAAAGACACACAAGTTGATATAATATAATAGCAATAACCCCCTTCGCAGTCGGGTATACACTCGATTTTGGTACAATTCGCTCCATATAGCACTCGCCTATCGGCTCGTGCTATATGTCGCGCACTGTACCAAAATCTCGTGTATACCCTCCTGCGGCGGGGGTTATTGCTTAATTAGATCAGAATTAAATTTGCAATAGATTCTGTTTTAGAATGGCAAGATGTAATTAGTTTCTGGTGGGTGTGGCTTTCATATTTCATGCTCATTTGCATATTAATGATTTTAGAAAAACATATACAATGGGGACGGCTGCACAGAAATAGATTAGTTTTGTTACAAATGTTGATCACAGAAGGATTTATCCACCGTGCAAGAAATAAAAATGTGACATTAAAGTTAATCGCTAATTTGCATTTTTAATGCATTTTCCTAATTAGGGATATATGTCTTAATTGATTCAATAAACCATAGACGAAACTTAGTATGTTTATTGATTATTCTAAGATTTAACATTACTGAAATCATTATGCATTTTTACTTCATTCAATTCTTATTTGCATATTTGATAAACTTTCTTTATTAGGGTTATTTATCTCGATTGCCTTGTCCAAAGTTGACGAAACTTGCTATGTACATTGAAGATAATATGATAAAACATTATGAAAGTTATCGAGCATTTTACTTAAGCGAATTCCGAATTTGTATATTTAATAAACTTTTCCAACTAGGTTTATATATCTTGATTTACTTGACCAAAGTTGACGAAACTTGCTATGTAAACTGAAGATACTAAGATACAACATTATTCAAAGTTATTATGCATTTTAAATTAGCTAATTAATAATTTGCATATTTAATGAACTTTTCTTATCAAGGTTATATATCTTGATTGACGTGACCTGAGTTGACGAAACTTGGTATGTACATTGAAGATAATATGATACAATATTATTGAAAGTCATTTAGCATACTTTTCTGGTCTACCGCTTAGCCAGGGAACTCATTTTAAAGCTCTTGGAGTAGGAAAAATTTTAAATGTCCCAGTGATCCGAAATCGAAATTTTTTCTATTCCCCATAAAGATAACATAGGAATGCAGGCATTTTAGATTTGAAATACCAGTAAATGTAAGTGGTTTTTTTAATCTTGGTTTTAATAAGAGAACGGTTAAAAGTTTCATTGAGGAAAGTTTGAGCAAAGGTTTATGGCAAAGCTTACCAGTCTCGCAGTATTCGCCAACTAAACCATCAAGACAATTGCAATACCACCATTCGTTGTAATCCCCGTAATAGTACTGTTCCACATAACTGATGCATGAACCATTATTTTGGCAGGAATCAACAACGCAAGGATCTATACAATATAATAGGAAAGAACAAGAAGTGATAGAGAAACTGAATTCTTTGCTTCTTGTTTCCCATCGACTTTCAACACAGTCAACAGAATAGCATGAACGTGGAAACATTTACACTTTGCACAAAATATCATTTATCAATCCTATTGATGTCTTCGACCTTCAAGAGCAAAGTATTCCTAATTACTTAGAGAGTCCTTTAGGTAGAACGCGCCTCGGGGACAGATATCCCGGCTTTAAAAACGTTTTCAATTCTATTCTGATCTACCACTTGTGGGGGGTTCATTTCAAAGCGTTTGGTCTAACCAAACTTTGAACCGTCTCAGTTTTTCGAAAATCGAAAATTATATTTTTCTCCATAGAGTTAACAATGGCCGCCATTTTGAATTACAAATATCTGTTGACTTCGTTCCAAAATTCGCACGGTGATCCCCGAATTTTATTCTTGATTTTGAAAGAAAATTGTTGAAAGATTCTTTGGAGAAAATTTGAGCAAAAGGTTAAGTCTTTCACTTTCGAAGCCATATCACCTTAGATAAAACCTAACGTTGGAAAGAGACATAGTTCATTAATGTTAGGGAAAATGCCAGATTTTGAAATGTGTTGTCTCACATCGCTATAACTGATGCAGTCGTACATACTGAAAACAAATGCACGAAATCAATGCCTCTTTGAAGATAAACATACATACCACTGTAATTCAGTTTCAGTCTCTCTCTCAAACCGAAATACGTTAATGTCACAGTGATAGATACTGAATACGTCGTAGATTCTCTCAGCCTTGTCAAGTTAATTGGCTGCGAATTAGCCGTTATTATTTCGGTTTCATTTCCATTCGAGTTGCTCCAGTAAATAACTTCATACTCGGTTTCGTATGATGACCACCGCCAGTCAAGATAAAAAGTTAATTCAACCATGCCACGTTCATAAGATCTAGCTGTAACTCTTCTCAGTCTTCGCTCAGCTGTAAGATATCATGATATGCCGTTTGAATATATCATAGTAAGCGCCATTTTAAAAAGTATCCCATTTATGCCTCTTTAACAGCGAAATTTTCCCTTATAAAAAAGTAAACGAAGACTAAACCACACAGCAATTACGGAATTTCTCGTGTACTGTCATATTACACGGTTTGAAATGACACCTTTAATCTTATTAGAATCATATAGGCTTCAACCCTTGGTGTCGCGCCAGATGTTATGATTAGAAATTATATTTCCGTCTGAAGACAGAAAGTCAACGCTTCCTTGATCAATAACAGTATTGATTCATGATCGGTAATAAGAATTTTAAAATAATCAATCGTTACTTGCTATATACATTAGTAGGATCAATACACATTGCGTAAACAATAATTTAAACACCCAGTTTACACTCTGAAGAATACAGTTCACACATACTTTGTAAGACCCGAGGTATAGATCTTCTGTTTAATCTATCAAAAAGTTTGACGTACATTGGCAATTTATGTTATGAAAACAATTGATTGTGTTTATTAAGGGACGTATATTGCGCCATCAATTTAGTTGCTGTAGTACAATGTATTGCAAGCTAAAAGCCAGCATTCAGTCTAAGAAACTGGCAATTTTAGCCCACGTATTCACGCACGTTAGCTTATGTCACAGCGATGTCTGTCTGTCTGTCTGCCAGATATCTCAAGAACAACTTATCAGACCAGAATAAAATTTGGTACATAGATTCTGTTTGAGAATGGCAACAACTGATTAGTTTTTGGTGGGTGTGGCTTGCACATTTCATGCTTGTTTAGATATTAATGATTTTAGAAAAAAACAGCCATACATTATATAGGCTGCAAAGAATTCTTTGAGATTTGTTAAAAATGTTGATCACGGATTTATCCGCCATAAAAGAAATAAAGATGTGACATGAATGTTAATTGCTATATTGTATATTAAATGAATTTTCCTAATTAGGGATATATATATCTGAATTGATATAATAAAAAATCGACGAAACTTGGTATGTATTATTGATTATACTATGATTTTACACTAGGGAAAGTCATTAAGCATTTTTACTTCAGCCAATTCTTAATTTGATTATTTAATGAACCTTCTTTATTCGGGTTATATATCTCGATTGCCTTGTCAAAAATTGACCAAACATGCTATGTACAATGAAGATAATATGATACAACATTATTGAAAGTCATGGGGCATTTTTATTTAAGCCAATTCCAAATTTGCATATCTAATGAACTTTCCCATTCAAGGTTATATATCTTGATTGAATCAACCAAAGTTGACTAAACATGCTATGTACATGGATGGTACTAAGATAAAACATTATTGATAGTCATAATGCATTTTAATTTAGCTAATTAATGATTTGCATATTTTATGAAGTTTCCTAATTAGGGTTATATATCTTGACTGACTCGGCCAGACTTGACGAAACTTGCAATATACATTGAAGATAATATGATACAACATTATTGAAAGTCATAAAGCATTTTTACTACAGCCAATGTCTTTTTTGCATATTTAATATTCTTTTCTAATTAGGGATAAATGCCAGGATTAACCTGATCAAAGTTGGCGAAACATGGCATGTGCATTGATAATGCGAGATTAAAATGATATTGAAAATCATCGAGCATTTTCAATTCAGCAAATCCTAATTTGCATATTTAATGAACTTTCCTAATTAGGATTATATATCTGGGTTGACGACGAAACTTGTTATTTATATTTGAGATACACTGACATAACAATCAGAAAGTTGCTTTAGCATTTTTTGGAAAACGTATTACTAATTTGCATATTTAACGAACTTTCCTTGCAAGGGATATATATCTCGATTGACATGACCAAATTTGACAAAACTTGTTATTTTTTTATTAAACTAACTTTCACACTTATTAATGTAAGACTTGAAGGACCCTTAAATACGTTTGTGAAACTTGCTATGTATATTGATCGATGAGACAATTATGTTGTATAAGGGGAAGATATTTTGCATTTTCTAGTCCGATAATTTATAATTTGTATATCTAATGCCCTTTCTGAGTTTGGTATATACAGCTTGAAAGACTTGACCGAAGGCAATTACTCTTGCTTTGTAAAATGGTAATAAAATGACGGCAGTCAAAGAAATTTAGGTTTTTATTTCAGCTTATTACATATTTATATACTTAATGGCCTTGTAATTAATCTGTTGTGAATATGATTCATGATGTTGATCAAAACACTTTCAATGAAGTTGCAAACATGTGGAAAAGTTTGAATTCACAGACAACTGCAATATATACTGAAACACGTGACCATTTTCGGTTCATATCTGGTTGCATATAGGTATTAACACAGAGGGCGCTCTAAGTTAGTTCCCAGTTTTCTTAACGTTTGTCTTCGTTCATATGCAGGACAGTCTTTCCTCTTTTCTCTTTTTTAAAGCATGATGGTAACGGTATCTTGTGTCAACGACGACGTGAAGAAGAATACCTACTGGCTAATGGCATAATACTTTGCATGTTTGGTATTTGTTTCTTTACAAGAACTTAAAACATGATGGTGTCCATAGGGTTAGTCGGGACATTTCCGGTAACACGACCACTCATTCACTCTTAGCTTAGTTACCCATAGTTCAGGTAAAAAATTGTACTGACATTTAGGTCTTGATACCTGCATAGATGCGTGTTTAGTTTGAATTTAATTTGAAGTATTTTTGTAAAGATACCTGCCTACTTGAAACAAAACACATATTGTTACGAATGATGGCTGTAGCATTTTGTGGTAATGTAAAGAATCATAAGGCCCATGTAAATCATTGGCTTAGAAATGAGCCTGAATTTTGGCAAAACATCACTGAAGGCGCTATTTGTATCACTATGTGGACTTGTGAACACGAAAAATTCATGAGAAGTACTGTCAAACTGACATTGAGCTAACACCTGTCAAAAGGATTTGTGGCACTCAATGTTTTAAAATAGGAAAATTCAGCTCAATGCCACTATGGTGGCCCATGGGACAGGCACCGGCATAGTTGACAATGCTTTTGATACAGAAGTAGGGGAAGGTAAGACACGCTTACCCCTCCTGGAACGTTATTCGCCGTGAAAAACAATCAAACTGAAAGTAACCAAATAAATGACATCGGTCGATGACTTTAGTCGCCCGACATTTAATAAACGACTTGAGTACCTGAAGAAAACGGGAATTAATATTATAACTACGTCCCCAAATATATTTTCTCTTCATCAGGACAGCTGCTACCTACGCCGGCTTTTTGAAATAGTTTTTTTAAGCCACAGTTCAGTACACGCCCCTTATCGTCCCTCTTGAACAAGTCACCTTAAGTGGATTCTCAGACGTTTTCAATGTTTCGGCATAAATGTTAGAGACTTTCTTTCCAATGAGTATAGTGCAATCCGACGAGATCGCTCGCAGGCATGAATGGCGAACTTTTGAATTCGAGTTGTTGGCAAAGGTCACGGGTTCAAGTGGGATGGTAATTGTAAGGGGCGCACTGAACTTTTGGTTAAAAACACGATTTTGAAATAGCCGGCGTAGGTAGCAGCTTTCCGGTTGGAGAGAAAAATATATATAGAGGCCAAGGTGTGGTATTAATTCACGTTTTACCTTGTACCAAAGTCGTTCATTTAATGTCGGGGGACTATAGGCTTCGAACGACATGTCATTTATTTGGTCACTTTCAGTTTGATTGGTTTTCATGACGAATAATGTTCTCGGAGGGGTGAGCGTTATGGGGTGAGAACACCGCCAACATTTTCTTGAAATCTTTATTTAAACTTATCTCATCATTATTATTCAATTATTTGGTGATTTGGTGATAATTATGTCAGTAATTGGCCATTATTATCGTTCGCTCTACATAGAATTGGTCGTATTAGAAATGTTTTAGATCGTACAAACACTGAAAGACTTGTGCACGTTTTTGTAACATCACGTCTCGATTACTGCAACAGCTTACTGTTCGGTATCGAAGACAAATACCTCTGTAAACTTCAGTAAATTCTACTGCTCGTCTAGTTACACGCACAAAAATGCATGAACTCATCACACCAGTGAGGCGTGAGCTTCACTGGTTGCCTATCCATGCTAGAATTAATTTCAAAATTCTTCTTTTTGTGTATAAAATTTTGCACGATCAAGCACCTGCATATCTTTCTGACCTTATCACAGTTCAAGTTCCTAAACGGTTTACACGCTCAGCGTTCACACCAATTTTGGAGCCGGTGAACTGGGAACAGAAACACTTTGGTTATCGTTCTTTTTCTAATGCTGCTCCCACTTTATGGAATGCCTTACCAAAAGAAATTAGATTGTCACCATCTGTTGCCTCTTTTAAAGCATCTCTGAAAACATATCTCTTCAGAAAGTATTATGATTAAGTCATCGTTTTGATGTTCGTATCATGTTGCATTGTAGAGTTTGCATTTTTAACGGAGTATTTTAATATACTTGTTGTGTTTTAACCAGAGCATTTTTATGGTACTTTTTTATTATAATTGTATTTTCATCTTGTATTTTATTGTAAAGCGGTTTGATATTTTATTGATGGAAATCGCTTTAGAAAAATAAATTAAAATTATCATTATTATTAATTATTTGATCATTATTTGGATATTACTTTGACATGATTATGAACTTATTTGGTAATTCTGTTGTTTTGACATTTTTAGGCATTGATGTCTTGATTTTGAACTTATTTCATTATTATTATGCCATTATTTGGTCGTTTGGTCATTTTTATGTCATATTTGGTCTTTATTGTGTGATTATTTGGCCATGATTACGACATTATCTCGACATTATTTAAGCTTTTCTATTTATATAACACACTCATTTTATGAGTACTTTGTAATATTGCAACATTAGGCTATACCGCACCTAACACTTTTGAGAAATTCGACAAATATTAATCAAATTATCCCAAATTAGTTCCGATCGTGTTTTAAGCTGATGCTGGACAGTATTATCATAGGGCTGACGGGTAGTATAATGTTCTGCGAACAGGAAAGTAGAACTGGGCGAAGGAAAGCATTTTCACCCCAGAATAGGGCGAAGAACGGTATTTTCACCTCACAAATGGGCGAAGGAGCTACTGACTGAAAAGCCGGTTCTGATAAGTATCAAGGAAATACTCGTTCAATGAAGATGTCTCATCATACGTATACTTTTGGTTTGTCGGGAACTATTCTCGAACATGGTTATTTTTATTGTAAACTCATAGGGGCAAGGTCGCTAACCTAACGACTTTTTATTGCGTTGTTTGTTATGAAACTATATGACTTTTCCGCCGTAAGGAAGTATGTTGATTCGTTGTGAGGACTCCAACCTTTAAAACTGTATTGTCTCCCCACGATTTTGTTTCTTTCTTTTGTTTTCCCTTCGATTGCGCGGTGTTGTTTTTCTTCCGCAGAGCGCGATATTAATAGCGAAAACAATTGTTTTTTATCAAATCCACACGGCCTTACATGCGGTCGCTTTTTCTTCAAGTTGCAAGTTTTACATATTTCTTGCTGTGTTGATTGGGCAAATAAAACATACTGCTTACACTGAAGCATCGCCATACACACAGCTGTTGTGCTGTGTCTTGTACAGTATCACACTGGCAATTATTAAAACAAATAAATATTTACTGCAAGGAGTATTTTTGAAAATAAAATGTCGGGGAGTATGCGAGGACTTGAAATACACTCAATTTTTTCACCACGGGCATATGGAAAGAAATTAAATATTTCCTATAACCGTAACTTCAAAGATGCATCTGCTATGGAAAATTCTTGGAAATGTACGGATATATTTTAATTGCATCTGGGAAGTTTTATATTGAAAAATTCACGGGAATTAAAATTTCCTCCCTGCTAATTGTTGACATTTTTGCAACCGACTCTGTCCATATAAATTGTTTGTCAAATATTGTATGATTCCTTTTTGTTAAATTTATTAAATTTTACATAAAATGTCGTCTAGATTTTGAACTTCATAAGCTTATATCTCAATATCTCGGCCATAGAGACGCGTTGTACTCAAGTAAAAAAAAGATCACCGGCCAAACTAAAATCATATGGAAAAACCGCAATAATTTCTTCATTTGGTGAAGCCAGTCACAAGAAACGGATTTATTTCAAAACGTTCAGAACAATATCAAGAAAATTAAAAGTAAGTTCTGATAGTCGGGTACAGTGGAAATCGGAAATAAGTTCCGTCCTGTTTACATCCTGCCATTGATTTCTGTGATTAAGTGTAATCACCTATAAATAATTTCGGATTTAATGTTATTTAGCATAATATATTTCACATTGATAAATCATGGTTTATATTTCAATTACTAAGGTTCGACGTTTTCTTCAGAAAAGGAATAGTTCGAAACCACACTGAAGTTTTCTAAACACAATCTTTAGGGCACAATTTTAAAAAGAGGGCTCTATGAAATATGACATTAAACTGGTCCAATAATCATTTCCATTCAAGGTAAAATTGAGTACTGCTGCTTCGCTGCTTATAGCCATAGGTTCCATAGGCAGATAGGCGGGGAGGTCGAGGCCCCCACCCCATAATTTGCTGTGCCCTTTAATACGTCGTAATACCCCCGTTCATGAGTATTTAAACCGTATCGGGCCGATTTATATAATGGATTTCAGGTATTAATAATACCTTTAGCTGTACGTGGCAGGGCTGTCGATGGCCCCGCTGGCTTCCGATTTGGAGCGCCCAGTTTCTCCGCAGAAAACAATCGATTTTTAATCCAATATAGTGATCAATCTCAGTTTTCGAGCACGCCCAACTTGTCTACATACGTGATGTGCTAAGCTGCGCTTTTAAACTTACGCAAAGCCCGCTTTTCTCTCTCTATGCGAGGGGACCGATCGTATCACTATCAGCCGCCATTGTTGATCTCCATGTGCAATGATTTCTGGGTAGGGTTCAAATGCAGGTCAAATAATGAGTTCAAATAATAAAGGAGGTCAAATAATGTCGAGATAATGTCGAGATAATGTCGTAATCACGACCAAATTATCGCATAATAAGACCAAATAATGACACAAAAATGACCGAATCATCAAATAATGGAATAGTAATGATGAGATAATTTCCAAATCAAGACATCAATACTAAGTAATAGCAAAACAACCGAATTAACCAAATAATTTCATAATGATGTCAAGATAATGTCGACATAATTTCGTAATCATGACCAAATAATCGCATAATAAAGGCCAAATAATGACATAAAATGACCAAATCGCAAAATAATGGCATAATAATGATTAAATGAGTTCGAAATCAAGACATCAATGCCGAATAATGGCAAAAGAACCGAATTAACATAATGAATTCATAATAATGTCAAAATAATGACATAAAAATGACCAAATGACCAAATAATGGCATAATAATTATGAAAATCAAGACATCAATGCCTAAAAATGTCAAAACAACAGAATTACCAAATAAGTTCATAATCATGTCAAAGTAATATCCAAATAATGATCAAATAATTGCATAATAATGGCCAAATACTGACATAATTATTACCAAATAACCAAATAATGGAATAATAATGGTCTTTTTCATAGGTCTTTTTCTGGGATTATCTCATTTGAACCACAGGGTCTCGCGAGCAATATTCGTCTAGAAGTTATGAATATGATCAATAAATGTCTTGTATTAAACTTTTTTTCATTATACCAGCCTTACCTGTGTCTAGTGTGTACCTATTACTTAATCCTAGCTATCTGTGTATAGTATTTCAAAGAAAACAGTCCATTTCTGTTAATTGCCTTCCCTAATCCCCTTCATTAATTTGTTCTGCCGATTACCAACGCGGGGGCTTATCCCCCCGACCAAATACAGTGGAATTTGATCGAGTGTCCGTTTTGCCTTGCAGAGCTCGACAAGTCTACATGTTGCTTATCATTAGAAAAGTAAACATTTGCAACAAATTGAGTATTTGGTGTTAGATTACAGCGCACGCGGCGAACGTTTCCCAGACACTGTCTAGTCTACAATAATGACAGTCGTTTCAGCATGCCACTCATGCACAACAAGCTTGACACCGCACTATAGCTATAGCACATCATCAAAGTTTTCTTTCAGCTACAGCTTTGTGTACTTTGATTTGGGAAATATAACTCAGACAAAACTCACTGGCATGTTTTTCGAGTGTCGGATCTATATCTCGAGGAAAGTCCTCAACATCAACCGGACTGACTCTCGGCGTTTTATTACAGTGAAACATTGTATTTTTTCAGCAAGGTAAAGAATATTTTGAAGGCAGAGAGATATCATCGTCCCCTCCATGCTAACCCGTTGCCGTGTATGATGCCGTCCGGGAAATTAAGTGCCAAAATACGGTGAATTATTTCAGAAACACTTGGTGTGTTATTCAATGGCACAAAATGTACCGTGTTGATTGAATTGCACTTGCCTGTGCAAAATCAACACTTTTCTTCAAGTCTATTTTGTAGCTCAGAGAAGTGTCAATTCAGAGAGAAGTGTCAATTGAGAAAGTTTCATTTAGCTGAGACAAAAGTGAAAGCGGGATTAAAGTTTCATTTAGGAGTGTTTAGCATTTTCTGGTTGACAATAACCAGTGTTGTATCGTGTCAAACTTGTTGATAGAGTAGACTGTACTCGCAATGCTACAGACTGCATGCTGAAGGAACTGTTGTCGTGATTGCTGACATCGAGAGGAGAAGAAAGGTTTTTTTTTAAAGAATTTACTTGTTTCTTCATAAAGTTCTCAATTTAAAGTAAACACCTAAAAGAAAACTAGTGATGTGCATGTAGTGCAGTGTTATGCTTGTTGTCAGTGACATGCTGAAACGACTGCAGTGATCGTGACGAGACAGTGTATGAGAAACGTTTGCCGCGCGCTGTAATCTAACACCAACCAAAGACGAAGACTCAATTTGTTGCAAATGTTTACTTTTCTAATGATAAGCAACATGTAGACTCGTCGAGCTCTGCTAGGCAAACCGGACACTCAATCAAATTCCACAGTACCTCTTTAGCAGCTCATAAGGTAGTAGACTCAGGAAGTACAACGACAAGTTTGCGTAGCTCTGGTGTAGGCCTATACTAGGCCGGTCGATCACTGTCGTGACCGTTGTAGCCACAGGATCTCTCGACACGTCCCTATGCGTAGCTGTACGATTTTCCTGCTAAAGCCGCGAAAACCAGCTCGTTTTGTCGTTTTTTCCCTGTCATTTGACTATTTCTTGCCACGTATTACAAGAAGAAGTTAGCAATTGTGATCAATGTGTTCGTGGGTCACGTCTGTCGCGGGGCCGGTACGTTGTGGGACCGAATTTTCTCATTTTCGTGTAAGTCGACGCGGTGATCGTTTCCCTTATCGATGCAAGCGCACCTCCCGTGCCCTGCTCTTGCTTGCCGTTCATGGTCTTGAGTGTAATTTTGTGTAAGACATTGTGCTTGTTGCTAGCCTAAATATATATACTACGTTGGTCATTTTAGTGACGTTTTATTGCTAAAGTGTACATAGCATTTGTGTACAACCAACGTGACCGCGCGCGAGCAAACCGCATTCGTTCACCATGACTGCGTGTAGTAAACTAAATCAATCAATCAATCAATCAATCAATCAGCAAAAGTTTATATAGCGCCAAAATCCAAAACAGAAGTTTTTCTTTGTGACGCTCAATGGTTAAGCCACACTGTATGCTCTGGTGAACATGTGAGTTTTCAGCTTTCTTTTGAAAGTTTCTAAGTTTGTAGATTCTCTTATGTCAAGTGGTAGTGCATTCCATAGTTTAGGGCCAGCGTGAGAGAAGGCACGGCCACCATAGGTTATGTTTTTGTAGGTTATGCAAGTTAAAAGTTTCTTGGTAGATGAGCGCAGTGTGAGTGTGGGAATATGAGGCTGGAGTAGATCACTGATGTATGCAGGCGTTTGGTTGTGAATAGCTGTGAACGTTATCAACAAAATCTTGTAGTCAATCCTGAGACGAACTGGTAACCAATGGAGATGGGCCAGAACTGGAGTGATTGGTGTGAATTTCCTGGTGCGTGTGATTATCCTGGCTGCAGCATTTTGCGGTCGTTGTAGTAAAGAAATAGTGTTATCCGGAAGGCCGTACAGAAGGGAGTTGCAGTAGTCGAGTTTGGCTGATAAAGTTGCATGTATGATAAATTGACATGTCTCGTTACTGAGATAGCGTCGTATAGAACCAATCCGGCGGAGGTGACTGTAGATTGATTTGCAAGTTTGCCTGATGTGCTGACTGAACATGTGTTTATTGTCGAAGATCATACCAATGTTGCGCGCAGATGAGACAGGTGTGATGGAAGTAGAACCAATGTTGACAGTGTTAACAGGATCACGTGAGCAGTTGAACTTTGAACGAATCAGCAAGACCTCGGTTTTACTATCATTAAGCTGGAGTTTATTGTGGGCCATCCATTCCTTTATGTCATGAATGCAGGTCTCAATTGAAGATAGGGCTGGGAGAGTCGCGATGAGAAAATGAAAGATAGAGCTGGTTGTCGTCTGCGTCCTGGTGGAAGTGTAGATTATGCTTATGTACCAAATTTTCTAATGGACCTATGTAGATAGTGAACAAGAGATGGCCGAGAACCGAGCCCTGTGGTACGCCGAAATTGACTTCTGAGGGTTCACTGATTGCATCATTGAGTTTGACGGACTGGACACGTTGCTTCAGATATGAATTAGACCACTTTAGTGTAACACCAGCGATACCAAGATGAGCGATTCTATCGAGTAGTATATTGTGATAGATTGTGTCGAAAGCAGCAGAGAGATCCAGGAGGATGAGGAGAACATATTTGCCAGAGTCAACGGACAAACAAATGTCCTTGTGTACTTTCAGGAGTGCAATTTCCGTACTGTGGTATTTTCTGTATGCTGACTGAAATGGTATCTGGAGTGAGTTTTCAGTAAGGTAGTTATTGATTTGATGTGCAGCGACATAATGTGCCGAGTGTATTGTCTCAATGTTCGTAGCCTTACATGAGTTTATATATAGAAATGCACCACTGAAGTTCGTTTTCGATCTTAACATTTTACTGTTGCATGTAGGCCGAGGGGTATAGCGATGTGTTTTTTGGTGACACACGGCCACGAAGGATAATAAACGAGCGCTATCGCCCGAATAACGATCAGGTTACAGGTGTTTTATAACACACCACACGCTGATGTTGTATTATGTTATATAGTTTTTGATGTGTTTTGATATTTTGAACCGCAACAATCCGTTGTGATAAGTTTACTAGGCGATGTTTCCACAGCGGTCAGTTGTGCGTGGTACAACTTTCTTTCATTCTTAGCATACCTAGTGACATCCTTTGTTGCACTTTTATCATTTCCGTCGATGAGTTGCTCAAGTTTTTACGCTGTTGGAATGTCGGAAAATGTTGGAAAATCTGGGTTTTTTTGGAGTGTCGGACGCACACCACGTTCTAGTCACCCGCCATTGTTTCAAAGCTGCAGACGACACGGATTTTCCAAATTTGGTCAAAACTATTTCCCTAGGGGCATAGCTTTTCAAAAAATACCCTCTGACGTCACTTTTGTCGATCCGCTTGGGACTAGACGTATCTATTTTATCGTCACGTGACGTATTTTGGCGAATCGCGACACGGAATGAGTTATAAAAGGAGTTATAAGGCCAGTGGAAATCATAGCAATGAGCCTGAAGTTTGTCAAAACAACACTGGGGGCATTATCAACTGAAAATTTCCTTGAACTTTCCCAAAAGAAAAATTCATCAGTGGCCAAGCCGACATTATTGACCTATCAAATGCCGCTGAATGTTTGAAAATAGGAAAATTAGGATTAATTCTACTGTGGTGGCCTATGGGAAATGAACTAGTAGTCTTATGCCAACTCGAATAGTATGTAGTCTTGCCCACTGCCCCATTTCTACCACTGGCAAGGCTGCAAACGAAAATAGGGTCAGGTATGGGCCATTGAAAGCATTGCTTTCATTGGTCAATATTACGAGCGCAGTTATTGCATTGAATTTATTTCCAACTTTGAGCTACCTCAGAATTTATATTTCGTTTGCCCATGGAGTAATTTAACCTCCATAGTTTCCCGAACCAAGCATTCTATGTCGACATTTAATGATAAACAAAAAATTACTTATTTTTGAGTCACTATCGTACATACGAAAGGGGCGATAGTGTATCACGTCTGAGGAAGACCATAGACGATAATCTTCATTTAACCATAACATGCCATCGTAGAAGTAGAGTGCCAGACTTAAAAGAGAGGCCGTGCAAATAACTTGAACTTTCATGAGAAAACCCCTTAGCACAAGCTCTGTCGCTAGACATTCATTACAATGACAATACAGAAGTGTAGATAATGTTTGCTATCCAATAAAACATCTTGCGTTTTTTGTAAATAAACAAGCGTGTTAATGAACTTGCACGGGGGGGGGGGAGTGGTAACAGCCAGAGTAACTTTACAATGACAACAAGAGTGCATTTAATCAGGTGTGAAATGCTTGGTCTGGCTACTGTTGGTACACATGCACCGTGACTTTTAAAGCACCGTCTCGTTCAAGAGGTTTATTTCTTAGGTCAAGAAATCACTCAAATTTACTAGGATCCTGTCTCTAATGGAACTATTTCTGACTTATATGACATATGTATATAAAATCTTAAACTTTGGAAAAGGTACGACTCTCAGAAGATGCAGTTTATTAGCGATGCGAGGTAAGGTTCTTGTTTATATCTTGCGTACGAGGTTACACAATTTCCAAGAAGTAGCTTGATTCACACATGGCTGTTTAATTTGTGTGCAGTTCCTGTGACTGCTGCATGCCGCAGCTAAGTATAGCTGACAGAGTTGTGCGCATCGGCATAATGTTCTAGTTAAAAAGACATGTTTTACAGCAAGCTGCACGTTCCACCGAGAAATTGAAGGACACATAAGGGTCTATTTTTGAAATCGCCACGTCTAGTCTGTTACAAAGTGATAGTAAATATCTGAATTTGATAGCAGTGTAAAAACTGCCTGATGACAATAAATAACGTAAATTTACCAAATAATAAAGTAATGATGGGCTCGCACAATTAAAAAGTACCTCAGTCGCTTGTTTTCCGAAACACGCTGGGCGCCTGTGCTGAAGTAAACATCGTGTTTTACTACATTACGGCCGCTGGCCGGCCACCGTGTATCACGGTGTTTACTGCAGCAAGGCCGCCCAGCGTGTATCGGAAAACAAGCGACTGGGTAACGTACCAAGTAATTTGCCACGCATAACAGCATATTACAATTAGATTACAATATATATAAAGTTGGACCACATATATATCTTACATGGATATACTAGGCCTACATTTGATAAAAAATTTAAAAACAGTTAATAACCGCCAGCTACGTACAAAGCTGGGATCGAGGTACTGGTCGGGGTACGGGCGGAACGAATCCTTGACCCCCGGGACGCTAGCGTTTACAAACAGGCAAAGTCGGTCAATTTTTATTTTTTTAGTGTTATGGCCGGAATGTTCTGCGCCTGTTAATGCCAAACCCTTGTCCATAACAACGGAGAAAATCAGTATAGATATTTAGTATAGATATGTATCTTACCGTACTGACAATGTGAACCATAAAAACCATCGAGACATTGACAATCCAACCATTCGTCGTTGGAACCATAGTAGTACTGAACAACAACAGTGATGCATGGAGAATTATGTAAACATGAGTTGCTGTTGCAGACGTCTGGTGACATTCGGAAAGAAAAAGTGCAATAAATCAGAAGAAACCTATTATGCAAAAATTTATTGAATGACCGATACACTGCCAATAAGACGTTAAAATATTTTGCAGTATTCCGAACATGTTATTTTAATTAACACCATATAAAGGAAAAATGTGTCCATTAAATTATTGATATCATTACCAGATCTTGAACTTTGTTAATGATAAATATTTAGTCATATTTTCCGAGATCTTTCTTCGTTACAGCTCCACGTGGTGGACACATGGACTAATGTTTCCGTTGCACGAAGTTCAAACACTCGTAGTTATTTGCAGCTGAAAGAATACAACCCAAAATCCTACTAACGCAGTATATACGGATGTAAATGCTCGTCTCTTGACAATGCAACAACTTGAATATCGACAGTCGTGTACGGCTGGCGATGAAACAGTACTGATGCCGACCGTTTCAACACGTCGGGGAAAAATTCTTGTTTTGTGACTCATTGGAAATTTGTAAAGTCAGCAGAGACCATTGAAAACTACACAAAACAATATATACTGAAATTGAGCTTTAACATATTCATTTCGAGAAAACAAAAAATAGCTGGCGGACATAAATTGTTTTTTTAATCTATATTGCAAAACACAAGGGGAAGCGCTGATTTTGCTGCTCATCACAAAAAATATTTCAATTTCCACTAGCTACTGTGGCCATGGGGATGTTTTCAGGAAGAGGAGAAGTTAACTTGTAAGCACACGTTTTGACTGATTGTTTTTGTGTCTATATTTATTTCTTATCGGAGTATATACGAGCATGAAAGCGATTGGTAAATGAGAATTGAAAAAACAGCGACAAATGAAGGCGCTTTGAAAATAATGGGAGAAGCAAAACACAGCATACCAATAAAATCCAGTTTTACTGTCTCCATTTGATCTCCATATATCATTGTAACGGATATAGAATATGTCTCATTCGCTGTCAAGTTTGCTAATGTTACATTCCTTAAATACGTCGTAACTGTCGCTGTGTCATTTGCATCCAAGTCAGTCAAATAGGAAACCTCGAACATAACATTGCTGTACCATTCCCAGTTTTCTACATCCATAGTCAGTTGTACAGTCCCACGTTCACTTGTTTGAGCCAAAATAGAATAGAGTCTGAGGGGACCTGTGAAACATGGAGAAAGGTTTTGTAGCAAAACCGTTGTATGATTATTCAAACATATTTTACCAAGTGATGCCATTCTCATTGCACTTAATTATTACGAGAACAGAACGTTAGTCTTTATCTTTGTTTGTGGTTGGCAAGTCATGTAACTGCTAAAAATAATACTATGTCAAGTAAGTATGGTCACACATAAAGCACTATAAAGGATTTGGAACAAATGTGCTAATGAAATAAATGTTAAAGGAAACTAATTGTCTGTTTTACAACGACGCAGACTAAATTTCTCATGGCAGAAATTAGGCATGAAAAGTAATTTATTAATTCCAAAAGCACATTATTATTGTCACTCGATAATAGCAAATTTTATATATTTTTTGCCAAGATATTGAAGTTCTCCAAATAGAAAACTGAAGTACTAAATCTGTACCATAATTACCTTTTGTTGTTTGCCACCAATAGGGAATTTGTGTTGTAGTGAACTTTGTGGTCGATGGAGATTGTGTTGTCGCGACAGCTGGCGTGCTCTTTGGTCCTGTTGTAGCTACGTCTGACGTCACTGTATCATCCACTGATGTTTCCTCTGGCTCCGACGTAGATTGTGACACAGCCGAAGCTGATGCCAATGACATTGTGTCTGTCGTTGTCGTCATCGTTGCGTTAGAAACGGCTTCTGAAGTAAACATACATTTTTAAAGCCTAAAAACTGGACGATGACTTCGAAGAAACTTAATTTTCTTTATCATAATATCATTATGGGGTTCAAAATATTCGTGCGACGCCTAGAAGGTGCGCAATGTATTATCGTGAAATAGCTTAATTTTAAAGTAAAACGGTCGTCGGAACTGCACATGTGTGACTTTCATGTTTGCAAATAAAGAATTTCATGCACTATATATAGATGCATCATGTCAACATAGCTGCAACATTTAAATTTACGATGTACATTATGACAAACATGTGTTAACTTTCATCAATCGCCAACTTACCTTGGATACACTGTTTACATCAGTCGTAGGGGTCCCTAGCGACCTTGAACTCAGTTCTCACGACCGCCTCTCTATAACATTTCTGATTTTCAAAAACTACCCTTTCTAATATGTTTAATGTTTAGATATACATTGAATTCACAGAAAACGTGAGACACATCGGTGGATGAGATTATTGTGGACAGCCAAGCCAAAATTACCATGTTATGTTGCTACTGACAAATCGGTCACATCTCCTTACAATTCATTTGAAAAAATAGCAGAGTTCGAAAATTTTGTAGCTTTAAACCAAAAGCAAATCGCTCTACAAGCAAATACATACTTTTTAGTCCGAGCATTACAACTCTTATTTTTAGTCTGCATGAAAATTACGTGTTGTTGTTCGCACCTAAAAGGAAGTTTTGGTAATGACAGTATTTGCCGTCGATTTAGATGTGTCCTGTCGACGGTTGGCATAGTATTGGGTTCAGTTTTGACGAGGGGTAATGTCATGGCGGCTTCCTCTCCAATATCATCTGTCGTGGTCGCATGATTTGCTGTCGTGGTCGTTGTCGTTGGTGTCGTTGTCGAATCTTTGGAACCAGAATTTGAGTGAAACAATAATGTAGTATCCACATATGTAGCCTGTTGTTTTGTTGTGTCTGTCTTAGTCGTAAAGGCGTATGAAATGAACAAAGACTCTTTGAGGCAACCTCACGAACCAGAAGTAAAATGCAGCGATTCATTTCTTCTTTTTCTATTCTAAGTACTTATGTCTTAAAAGGAGAAGTTTGCTGATATAAATTGATTTATTATGTCACTGAGGAGAACTGCGTTAAATTGAGTATACGTGGAAAGCAACTGGGATGAAGGGTCTTTGTTTCAATGTCACATGTATGATAAGCTTAGGGCCAGCTTCCTTGAAATCAAGACGCTATTTTTGGCAACGCTATAAAATACAACGAATAAACTGACCCTCACAAAATAAAATCCGTTAAAGTTACAATTGGGCTTTGTGACTGCTTCAAGTAATTTGAAGAAATTCCTGATATTAAATTGTAGTTTTGATCTTGAATTTTGTCATTTTGAGTCAAACGTTTTTACATTACTGGTCCGTTATATCTCTTACCATTAGACTGGAACACGGCGATCACTACAAAGAAGTAGAATGTGACCTTCATCTTAGCCATGGACATCTGAAATAAGAACGGTATAATCTAAAACTGTTTCTGAAAATTCGTATAATGTGATACACAACGAAAGTGCTTCTGACACAGACCGGGGTTTGCTTTTGAAGTTTTGTTTTTTACATTTTGTTTACATATAATGACGTATTTTACTGAGTGTCTTTCTCTTACCGGGGCTGGTGGCGCTAGCATACGGACGCCTGATCAGTTTTTAATTTTCATTGTGTTTAAAGTACAGCGTTTCTGATGGTAAAACGCTAAGACAATTGTTCTGTATCTTAACAACTCGACAATTTACAAAGCAAGATAAATAATAACCGAGATAAGGACTTTTATTCAATTTTATCGACCGACAACAATGGGTAATATACGAAACGATACGATAAGAAATTTATATAGCGCCTGGTATTTATCACGTTGTGATGTGATTTTTGATATCATTTTGTGCGCTTGTCATGTTGCAGTGTGTATTTACCATATCATGATGTGCATTAATCATGTTGTGGTGTGCATTTATTATATCATCATTTGCGTTTATCACGTTGACGATTGGATTTACTATATTATCTGTATTTATATATTGATGTGCCTTCACGATATAAATATGCGCATTTACCCTATAATGAAGGGCATTGACTTTGTCATTATGAACAAGCCTCATGTATATTTTACAATGCAGTCATTTTTGTTGTTAAGCGGATCATCAACAGAGTGGATGAAATAAAGGGAAAGGAACTCCATTCATCGTTCATATCTTGGCTGCTTGTGCTTCGTGAACGATACATGTAGTTTGTATTTTTAAATGTTTTTCAGGATCACCACATATTCAAAACTTAGAGTTCCATATCAACAGTATGCTAAACTTCGACAAAAATATCAAAAACACTATAATTGCAAACATCAATCAGTTAATGAACAAACAAGATGGCAGGGAAACAGAGCAAAACGAAGACCATGTCAACAAAAATGTTGCAAGGCAGGAGACATATCGCATTTAACATCAATACAAACAGCAACCTTATATTCATGCGAATTCCCCCTTCAAAACGCAGAATAGAATACATATCATATATCATGTCACAGAAGTGGCACTGAGAACACCTATCAGGAAACGGTGAGATACAAATCAATACTTTAAAGACAGTGTCGGGAAGAACCATGAGATTTCGAGGGGGTGGAGGAAATGGGTATGCCAGCAATTTTTTTCTACTGTCTATCCTGCATCAATTTTTTTCTAAATATGCAAGCGATGCATTTGTTTTCGTGATAACCATTCAATTACCTGTCACTGGTTAACAATTGCGCATCTAAAAATAAGGAGCAGCATTCTATGTCAACACAGGGGTAAAACAAGGGGTCGCTCTAATTAATTCTTTACGAAAATTAAATAGTTAAAACACGGACAAAATCTAGCAGAGCATATTGTCGAGATAAGCAAGTATAAACCAGTCACAATGTACAATAAATACATCTGTTATTTCAGCACAAACCAGGAAATGTGTTTTCAAGGACTTAACATGCAACAAAAGCCTTTTGTGAAACGAGTTTTGACCTGACTCTGTTGTACGTTATATCACGAATACTGGCATAAAGACATTGGACTTCCTCATGCATTTTGAAAACCTTCATAGAATGAGAATCAGATTTCCCAAATTTTGTGACAATTTTTGCTTTGGTCTGCTATGATCGATTTTATTTTCTTAAGACATTGCTTGATCGATTTTTATCTCCTCTTAACAGCATCTCTATACACTAATGTTACATAATAGAAAGCGATAAAAATAACTCATCAAATTTTATAGTAGACGACTAAGAACAATCAACAGAGAAAAAGTACAACCATGAAAAAGAAACGTATGATATAAAACATATCAAAGTCTACTTGTATGTGTATTTCAATCTGGTAAACACAAAAGAACACTACCTTTAACCACAGACAAATATAGACAGACTGGAAACGCGGCATGCCTTTTGTTCCATGGTCGTCTCGGTAGACTATTGGCTTTTCATATTAAAATTAGCTTCAAAGCTTCAAACTTTTTGGATGCTTTGTTTGTGGTTGATAATTACATGAGATTATGCGAAAAATACAAAGAGATGGCATCGTACTGCCAGTCGCGTAGCAACCATAGTTACTTTGTGAGCTCTCAGGCCAGAAACACTGCTTCACGCCAATCAAAACATAACACGCCAGCAGTTTCATAAACATGTCCTTCCTTGACGCACGTGTAAAAGACGGTACGACTGTCCGTAAATCATTGAGTAAAACCAGACAGTATCGATAAAAGACTTTCAAATTTGGTTCAAACACACTCATTATATATTCATAAAAATATGAGAGGAATTTTTAAAACGGTAAAACTCACTTTCCTGAAGCTCAAAACACTCCCGTTTTCGCCTGCACGTCAATTCCGCTCAGCAACAGACGACAACAACAACATAAACTTTGCCGAACATACTTTCGCTTAACAATTGGCGAAAGTCCGAAAATTACCGAAGCATGCATGGTCGGCACTCTTCGGAAAAAAGAGGCGAGAGCAACCTGAGGCGAGGTGAACATGGATGGGTTACGTAACCGCTTCACGCCTTAAACAATACCGTTGGGAGTCTGTCTATGTTTGTCTGTGCTTTAACACAGGAGAAAATAATCCTAGCTTCCCGACATAAAAGAACAAATTTTGGTGAGACATCATGATGACATTGACCATTTATTCCACAAGCTCTATCGACTGAAGATGAAGTTTACGCTATTGGTGATGAAAGTCTGTAAAACTTTCGAAACACAGCGTTATCCTCCCTGGCGTAGAGACTGTGCATTGACACTCAGATTACAGCTCAGATTACAGCTGTAATCCGCCTTTGCTATTCAGTTTTATACACAAAACAGCGAAACACTGTCATACACTAGACGGAAACAACAAAGAAATTAACGATGTGTGGAGTTGCTTTCCCTTCATTCCATGTCCTCGGTAGATGCTTCTATAAGAGAATACTTCGTTCGACACACAATGAGAAACCGTGCGCACGGAAACTTCTTACGCCGCCTGGATTTATGGGATAAATTCCGGAAAATGCAATCAAATGAAAAAAGACCATTATAACGATGAACAAGCTCAACATGTTGAAGTAAAAGCACATCACGACGTTTTAAATGGACCAAATGCACTCGACTATTGGGGTGTTAGAGCAAGACGAGATTATGAATGGACCGAATGATTTATTGAATGCACTCAATGATAGGGGTGTAAGGACTGTATGACATGAAAAATGGACCACACTATTCACTTAATGCTGATAGTAATGGAGATGGGAGGCGTGCGTGATGTAATGGATGGACCAAATGATTTTGTAAACACACCGGGTAATTGGGGTGGCAGAACATTATAGCATCGTTAAAGATGTGCTTGATAATATAACAGATACAAACAATAATGTATGAAAGCACACTGTGAAATAAATGCACACTCAGACATGATTTGTACAAATAATGATCTAGCTTGATTTGATAAATGCACATAACGTTACGGAAATGTGTGCTATGGCTTGAGAGATCAACATTATGATTCGAAACATGCACATCATGATTTGTTAAATGCGCAACATGACTTGGTAAATGCACATTATCATCTGGTAAATTCACATTATGATTTGATAAGTGCATATCATGGTTTGGCGAATACATATTATACTTTAATTGGTAAATGCACATCATGACTTGATAAATTAACATGTTGATGTAATTAATGCTAACAGAGTGGCCGGGTGAAATGCATCGATGAATCAGATGCACGTGATTATAGCATGGATTATATAATGGATGCGCACCATGTTTTCAGTGATACACGTGACGATATAGTCTATGTCCAGCATGATCTGCTGAATGCACACAATCATTTGACAAATGAACACACTGAATGGATAAATGCCCGTGGTGATGTTATAAATGCACATTACGATTCAATTAATGCGCACATCGATATGATAAATACTGAGCGTAGTGAAATGAAAAGCGACGTTGTAGTTAAAAAAATGTACTTCATATGACAGCAGCGTCGTTCCATAGAAAACCGTTGTAGGTGAGGAGTAAAATCTTTATTTGAATTCTATACATGACTGGAGCATGAGTCAATGCCCGTATATGTCCCGTCACCTTATAACCAGCAGAGGGTAGATACTTAACAAGCCAAGCTTGACCATTGTGTCATATAATTTCCTTATAAACGCGGGTCATAGAGTTTTCCATGATAATTGCTCAATCGTAGCTACATAGGCTGTCAAAACCCTGCTTCATAAAACACGCTTTGCATTCAGAGATCGACCTGTAACTCTGGGCAAGAATAAGAAAGTTTTTTGCATGAACGGCATAAATTAGTACCCTCACAAACTGTTTCATTAATTTGAAAAATGTCTGGAACCTGCTAAAATGTTGACGCCCCTGGAAAGGACTTGAAGTATATCTGAGAATTATATATTGTTTTATTATAGAAACACAGGCGACCCAATAAGGTCTGAGTTTTTCACACTGTTTTCTCTATCATTTTCTCTTCTTTCTTCATGCTCTGAATGATCGGAATAAATAAAATAAATGGTTTGTATAACCTAACCTAGCCTCTGTGACTCTTTATTTATTTTACACTCCATTACAAGGGCGTATATCTCTCATACACACATGCTGTAATTAATTAGTCAACACAACTAATTATGCTAATCCGTGGACTTATCAGAGGTTGGTCAACATCGGAAAGATAGTGATGTTAATGAAAATGGAGTTTTAGTAACCATTCCTATCTTTCGCGATGTTGACCAACCCGTAAAATCCCTGATAAGTCCACGGATTAGCATAATTAGTTGTGTTGACTAATTAATTACAGCATTGTATATGAGAGATATACGCCCTTGTAATGGAGTGTAAAATAAAAAAAGAGTCACAGAGGCTAGTTAGGTTATATAAACCATTTATTTTATTTATTCCGATCATTCAGAGCATGAAGAAAGAAGAGAAAATGATAGAGAAAACAGTGTGGAAAACTCAGAACTTATTGGGTCGCCTGTGATAGAAATAAGAAGCGATTATGTATGTAAGGAAGACCCGTTAGCTATTGTTTATTGAACAGAGAATCAAGTCATTGAATGGATACACCAGCAGACTCATGGGTTTGTTGCTTTGTTTGTGTCCGCTCACCCAACATAACCTTTGCTTTGAGTAATCCCTGCTTCCCTAAATTGACTTTTATCAACGCCAACCATAAAACCGTTACCATTGCAAACGAGTTCTACATTGATGTTAAGGTAGTTTGCGCCTCGAAAGTAAAATTCTTAAACTTTCGCTCAAATTTCCAACAGGGAGTCTTTGAACTATTCACTTTCAAAATCAAGTGGGTTAACCGTAGAAGTGGAGAAGAAATTATCCAAGATTTACCGATATTCGGAATTCAAAATGGCCCCTCCCTTCATTAACTCCATGGAGAAAAATAAAATTTACGATTTTTGAAAAAAACGATGACGTTGAAAGTTTTTTCTTACATAAAGGACTTCAAAATCAACCCCTGCAAGTTAAAAAATGAAACAAATTCTAGTCATAATATCTGTAACCGAGGAGCATTCTGCCTTAAAAGTACAATGTGCCTCATGGGTTAATTTTCAGAGTCGAATTTCCACAATACCTTGCCATTGTGCTGTCCATGCGGACTCATTTTCATGTCTTCAGAGTAAATTAAATATTCGTTGTCGTGATTGAGTTAAAACCTAAAATCTCTATTTATCTCCCATGGAATTAACATGGGCATTGCGACCATTCAAAGGTGAATTTAAAATATAGGTCAGTTTTAGCAATTCTTCTGCGTGGAAATAAAGTTTGCAAAGTGACCCTTGATTTGACTTGAAAGAAAGTTATTCCCCGAACTAAGTTTTAGAAACATTTTGAGTCTTTCAGGTTTGAGGAGCGTGTGACCATCAATTACACTTTAGCACTGCTTTTGGTATCAAATCTGTTTGCCCATGGAACGAATTTTATGGCCTTTAGGAGCGACGGCAAAGAGAAATAGGCAGGCCACAATCCTAATGCTTGATTGTAATCGAATGCTATAATCAACGTACGTTTACTATGCAAGTCAACGCTGTTGCAACACAGAATCATCGCGCGTTTTAGTTGTTTACAGAAAGATTCTGACATAGACTAAAATGGAAATATCACCTGTATTGCTTCTCCGAATTGGTACAAATGATCTTAAATCACTCTGGTGTTACATTGCAATTGTAACATTGCTTGATCATCATTTAGTGCTAATTAAGACACGAGAATGACGAGTTAATTCGGAGTCTGTATTTTCTGTATTGCCATTCCAGTCCCTATTACTGTTTGACCACAGTCACGACTCTCACAATATGAGTCATCCGATGGTAACCCGGGAGTGCCTATCACAAAAGCAGACTCTTCTATATATGAACCATTTCTATAGATACAATTGAAAGCTTTAACAATTTAGGGAAGAGCATGGTGCGTGAACAAAACATACCCAGGAACTTCACACATTTAATAATGGTCTATCGAAAACTCGCGAATTTGAGTGAAATCATGCTGCTTAATTACAATTTTTTCTACGTGCACTGCACTGGGCGACTTGAAGTTTCGTTCTGTGTACTTGGCCGATAACTGAACGTTTAGATGCTTTTTTTTGTAAAAAGTATTAAAACTTCTCTTGTTTTACCTGTGTTGACGTTAAGGTCTTATAAGGTCAAATGCCAAAGAGCGTCCAATATAATATAAGTTAGCTCCGCAACCTCTGATACAGGAACTTACTATACGACGCAACTCGATATGTTAGAGATGCAGGTGTATAATAATATATGCTATTATAGTTGATCTATCTGTGCATATCTAACGATTGCAACGTGTAAGAAACTATCGACGGAATATATATATATATATATATATATATATATATATATATATATATATATATTACCTTAAGTACAAAGTATTGAAATCTGAAATCCATTACTTAAGTTTCATGCATCCTGCAATCCTCAGATAGAAATGAAAGGATGCATGAAACTTAAGTAATAGATTTCATTACTTTGTACCCGAAGTAATTTGTCTATTTATCTATAACGCTCTGCTTAGCATCGAGCACTGTAATTTCCCACGAGGACATCTGTATACTTATATATATATATATATATATATATAT
>LD358593.1:20769-32041 GCA_001465055.1 Ptychodera flava | reverse complement strand
TGTCAAACAGTAACCGCCTAGGAATCGTAAATAATCTAAATCAATCTGTTTCATGTCAACGAGTCACCACAAAGAGATAAAACCAACTTCTGTCTCATCAATTATCTCCCTGACAATAAGACTTCCCTGTAAAGATTCATATTGCGAAGAAAGCTTTACCCGCGATCGTCGATTTTGACATTGTCGAATAAGCACCCGTTAGTCTGGGAGATATGTGCTAAAAATCAGAAAAAGATTTCTATGTCAAGATGTAGAATTTTAACAGCGTACCTTTCTTTGTTGACGTTAATGTAATTAAAATTTTCAAATGTCGCTGTATCAAGTTGATTTCAATGATTCGTTTGCTCGCTCAGAATATATTGAGATATATTAGTCACGAACGGCAGATGCATTTAACTAAATACATTGGTAAAAAACAAGGAAAACGAAAACACGCACTCTACGCACCCAAAATCCCCAAATAAATTGGCCAAAAATCAAATAATGAGTTAACAGAGAACTGTACTGCAGCACACTTACCTGGGAGGTCACTCTCCCTTTGTAGCGGCGTTCGAACAAGTTGTTAGACACCTTGTTATACAGTCAGCTTTGAAAGATCCTCACAGATGGCGAAAAGACACCAAGGAAAAACAGAAAAGGGGTAGACTATGAGAAAGACGTAATTTCAAATTGCTGCGTATCACAGCCGCTTAAGTTACACTCACTCTGAGAAAAACGTAATTTCAAACTGCTGCGTATCACAGCCGCTTGTGTTACACTCGCCGAATTTTCTGTGTCTGCGTCACACGGAAATAGGAAATAAATGTTCTCTGTTCTTCCTAGCCAATAGGAAGGTGGCTTCGGTCCTTTTCCTCAATTGGTCGAGGGTGAAAAGCGGCGATGGTACGGAAGCATCTAAATTTGGTTCTATAATATTACCATTATTTGTTTATACGATAGCAAGTGAAAGTGTACAATCTACAAATTCCTTTTCAGCGAAAAACTATTTGAGACATAGTAGTCAATAGGTAGAAGCGGCGTTTAAGCAGCCCTTACATCAGAAATGGTGACTTTGAATTTTCTTAGTTCCTGACAACGAGAAAAGGGGCAAACTCTAATGTTTTGGAGACGGGCCAAGACTCAAAAACGAGCATTGAGCAGTGCTTTGTTATTGTGTAATGAGAAAAAAACATGTTTGCCTAGTTAAGGTTATTTAAGCTTCGATTTGTAGACCAGTGAATATTCAACTCTCTGGCTCCTCCATGACGTCATTAGGCACTGATCGTGTTTGTCTACAAGATGTCTGTGTCGGACATATTTTGGCAGCATATTTACTATGGAAGGTCCGGGGAGGTATTACACAATAACTCACAATGTAGGCCTTTGTAGAAAAGGTGTTAGTACAAATGCGTAACTTACATCAGTGGTAGCTATGTATAGAACGAATTTTAAGCTAAATCGAATAAATATACCAACGCGCGGGTGGGCTGTCATGTCACTTCAACACAATTACGTTTCTCAGTGTCATTGAAGTTTACTCTGTAGTTTGTGAAGAAGACAAGAATCTGAAATTCACCTACGAAAGCCAATTAGCCTTGCCTTCCCCTTCGCAGGTAAGAGTACATTTGGTTAGATTAGAAATTTTATACATCCAGTAATGAAATACGGGGATACGTTCGCACAGGTACTCGCCGATGAAAGTGATAGCGACATGTGAAGAGGCGTCAAATGAAAACAACTTTGAAATGGTTTAGTGCATGCAAAATGTTCCACGATATATAGGGCAGCTCAACAGAATACAATCTTGAAAGTTTATGTTGCTTCTTTCAAATTTGTTCATGTTTTTACTTATTGAGTTTGCCTATCCAAATTTTCGTAGACACAATCATCAGTTCTGTTTTGATGACATATTTTCTTGTTATCTGAACGCTCTTGTTTCAGTATTGCTAACGTTCAGTTCTACTTCATGGACCTGCTATAACAATGGTATTTTATTATTCTATCATTCTACTCTTCCTATGAAAACGACTATCCCTGACACATTAATATAATGAAATTCACTAAAGAAAATGGAGATAAACATTTCCGTGCATTGATCTCTCGCCCAGAAGAAGAAAGTGTGAACTATATTTCACAAAGGCGATTTGGCTTGATAATTTTATATTATTTCGGAAAAGTAATCATGTAAACAGTATATTTTGGCTGCCCTTTAATTACCTAAACATTTCGATATGTTCTGTTTTTTAAATGCCTTGTTAGACTTGACTGTAGAATTCTATAACAGGTACGACAAATGGGATCATGTCTTGTTGAAGAAATGCTAGAATACAGAAATTAAATGTTACACTATCGTATTTAGGGAAATTAAGGGCAGTGATTAGATCACTTATTTTTATTAAGGTCTACTGGCGGTATTTCACTAAACGAACGAAGACGAACGACTTTCGTCGTGTTTCAAAAGATTCCATTGGTCAGCTTTCGTCACATTTTCATGTCTCGTCACAAATTCGGAGAAGTGAATGGAGGGCCACCTCATAATTATGATTGGTCACTTTGTCTCCAGAGTTACGTCGATATCCTAAGCTTTCTGACTTGCAACACCAGTCCTGCACACTCTGGTGATGCGTTTCAGTCCCTTATAGTTTAATTTTGATAAATTACATTACAAGCCAGGCTCAAGTGAGAATTCATCTCTACACCAACGTACTTGGTACGTCCTGTAATGTTGGGAGACTGCGAGTATTTTGGTTCAAGGACAGATTTTCGTGTTTTTGAATGGGAAAAGGCTCATTAGACCTGTGCATTTTACGGCTGCATCGTTCAATCAAGTATATCATTTTCTTCTTCATTCCAATCAACTTGGAACCAACTGAAGCACATGATTGTCAATAACGCAACTTGCTATTGATCTCAAACCACTTCTCCTGAATAAAGATTAGGAAGTGTAAAATCCTAGGAAAACAATTGCAATTTAAATTTTCTTTAAAAACATAACTTGTCTTTGTATGACCCTGTTGAACTGAAAATAAATTTAAGGGTCGACATATCCAAATCTAAAGAGTGTATTTTGTCTCGCGCTGTTACGCTTTATATTATTCTGTGGTCTGTTTTCCTGTGTTAGAGCCGATCATGTCACTGAAACAGTTTAAAACACAATTGATGACAGCTATTGATCTGGTCTCACGAAATGTTTCCAGGATAATACGTGCGATTCAGTTTTTGCGTCACTTCTATACTTTGAAATTGCCGATGAGAACTACTTTAACTAAAACTTCGTGCAGAAAATGCTGGAATTGTGTGACCTTCTGGACCTTGAGTCAACTAGTATCCAATATCACTCAAAGCCCGACACAGGGTGTTCGTGAATACATGATCAGCTCACTGTTTCACTTCCTCATGTAATTTGATGATCCTTTGATTGTTGAAAAATAAAACGCATCAGCGTATGCCTTTCTAATCCGACATATGGGTATAACTCCGACGAAAATAGCTTTTGGTGAAAAAACATGCATTGTATGCAATAAGTTTGCATTAATGTTGAAATACCTTAAATAACATTTTGGGGTGTGTTGGGGACTCTTATGAAAAACCAAGGCGCTTACCATGCTTACAGGTGCTTAAATGTTTAATATGCTTCTTCAAAATGTAAAATATCTGGCATCTGAACAAAAAAGACGTCAAAGGACCAATCGTTTCATAAACTGAAGATTCTTCGTAGGTGTTGAGAACGAAGCTGAGTGGAGAAAATTTAAGCTGTTTTGTGAAGAAAGTGGAAATGGGTCACGTGTTGTCATGTGTTGTCGTGAATGTTGGCAGACTTCCACGCCAAACGTGATTACGAAGCGTAAAAGATTTACATCGGCCTGTTTCGTGCCATTGATGTCCACAAAGAGATAAAACTCACCAGCGTCTCTTAAAGTATTCCCCATTTACAAGACTTCCATGTTAAGTTTCACCTTTAAATGATATTTCAACCTGTGACTGTTCATTTTGACATAACAGCTTCAATTTTCTATGCCAGATGGAATGATAAGGGATCATAACGGCAATGACACAAAAAATAATTCATCTGATCTTGCCATTTAAAGGCAATGTCGAACCGTGAACGGACTCGGTGTCTGAGAGCGTGAAGGTGTTCCCCTATTTACCTCCATGCTAAGAACAATCACTTTCGGCCAAGCCGACTGGCGATCCGTGTATGCGGAAGCTATGACAGGGGTGTGCACCGATTATTAGCCCAGGCAATTTTCAATTTTGCCTGTGTATAAGAGACTGTGAGAACGCCTCGGGTAGCCATCGGATGGTGCTCCTAACTTTTGGTTGATATTTTCCGTATATTTTCAAAGTGAACTAGACTTGGTTCAAGTCGGTGAATTTAAAAAAAAAAAATCATTTATAATAGTTTCTCTTGTGTCTCTCCTATTTCGTACAAACCTATTCGGAATTTGGTAGCCCTGGCCAGGTTTCCCCAGCGATTGAATGAGTTACCTTTGAGTCTGCGCAGTATAATGAGTTAGTTTCTGCGTGACTTCCGGGTGAAACTCCCCTGTATAGCGTTCACCTCACTCATCGCGTCCATTCACGCGCGCGTTTCACATGAAAGCAGAATACAAATCATTGCGTTCACTCCACTCAAAATATTCACAAATCACAGACTTGAACCAAGTCTAAAAGTGAAGCTGCTTTCACGACTTTCATAGAATTCTTCTTATATTAACGAATGTCTATTGAGATTGTTGGCATCGTCCAATCTTCGAAGCTTCTGTATGTCCCTTTCGCGTGGCACTTTATTTAAACACCTGTCTTACACACTTGGTGTGATGTATACCACTTCATGATGTTGAATTTCGATAAATTTAAGTCAAAGCCTTTAAAGGGATTTCTAAACATCAACAACCATTTACCCATTTTTTTGAATCATAGATGGCAACGTAGAAAATGTTCGATCCAGTTCTTAATTTCTAATAAGATTGCTTAGAAGGAAATTCGCTAAATTCCCCCGCCTTTTTGTCGTTTACATTCTACTACTAAATTTGCTACGCGCTGTAAATAATTTTTATCAAATTCTGTGGATATCCTTCATTCCTTATTATTCTGGTGAAAAGAGGTTCCTTGAATATCGAGGGGAAACATTTTATAATTATACGCGGCACGCTGGTCAGTGTATCCCGTCTATATGACGCTTTGTTATCATGCCTAACACACAGGAGCTTGGCCGAAGATGTTTGATTAATCTGTTTGGCTCACTGGTTTTGGTGAGAATAGGGTCGCTATGACCGAAGAACCATTTCTTCTCATTCTCACTGAATAAAGCAAATCATATAGCCCTGAATGAACAAACTTATCGCGAATTAGAAACTCTTAATGTCACTTTCTTCAACAAGAATGTACTTATGCTAGAAATTTGCGATTGGTCATTCTGTTCTTGTCAATTGTTTAAGTTTCAAAATTGTTTTATTGCATATAAGGTAATATGTTGTGATAAGAACACCAAAATAAAGCTGCTACAGACTACTTCAATGTTTGAGTAAGCCATGATGATACTGTGATAGGTCAAGAGACATGCTGGCATACAAGTCTCCCTGAAATCTACTTGTCGTTCCTCCATTATTATAACAAGGGCAAATATGGTGTCTGCTCTGAAAATTGCCAAGCGGTTAGAAAGAGCCCAGCATGGCTAACAATCATTGAAGATTAAATTAAGAATCTACCTTGTACTATACGATCAGAGGCATACTCTGAACAGAAGTAAAACTAACAGAAGTAAAGCTCGAACAAGGCTTAAACCGCTGCCACGGGTGACCTCGCTTAACAAAGGCAGTGAGTTACTTTACACTACTAGAGATAAACACAGTTTCTGCGCCATTAGTTTACCGACGGAATGGAAACACATGTTTAGAGTGATGATAGAGGCCCGGGCGAGAACTGAAGAGATATGAAAAGGATTCCCAACAGTGGACGGGATTTGGAATACTTGGTGGTGTGTTATTCTTTATATTGATAACACCCACAGTGACAGCACCTGCTGATATTAAAAAGGCGCTAGGTAAATACTAGCCTGATGACCAATCGATTGGTCGCTCAAAATTTCTTCCCTTCAATTCATTTCTGGTTTACAGAGACAATCCTTCCTACCTTCCTTGTTGATTTTAGAAATGAAATGTGACAATGAAAGATTCCGTCTGTCTGTCGTCAGTTCCTTGAGTCCAGACGACAAATCTAAAGTAAACGCATTTATATTTATCGTCCAAGCATTTTGCAGAGGGTATTTGTAAGAATTCTCAGAAATATTTTAACCACTTTATCATTCTTTATCTTCAATTGGAAGGGGCAAGCTATGTCAGGGATGACGTGTATATTTCTTCCGTCAATGGAATAGGCATGGGCATTCCTGAAGAAGACGCAACTTCATGCTTGTCAAGTTACCGCAGTCGAGTCTTCTACAGTTCCATTCAATAAATCGCCCAAGTCCTGGAAAAGCCTTCAATTGCCACGGTCATCACTTTCACTTGAGTTTCTGAAAGTAGTTTTTATGACAAGCCAGCCGCCGCTTCTTCGGATCAGCATAATATTCACTATTTATTTATTTTTATTTATTTATTTCTCTTTAAATCGGACATCAATTGTCCATAGAAACACTATTACAGAAATGAAAGAATAAACTTAAAGACATGTGGAATAAAGCACCGGTGAGGGTGCTGACAGCCAACCTTATCTCACTAGAAAAGAGAATCAATCCAACACTTGCGTAATTCAGATGAGAAATTCAAGCACTGATTCACTTGCTGAATAATTACATTATCACATATAGATATTCGTACCATAAAGCCATACATTTGTTTTCTGAGTAAACTGTCAAAATTATACAGATCGTTTGAAACAAACATTGAACTTGCACTACTGAACTTTCTGTATCCCAGAAAAATTCGGGCAGCATTATTATAAGCAACTCTCAATTTCATCATAGCCCCAAGGGCTCAAATGTCGTGCCGTGAATGAAACGTGGCAGAAATTATGTGAAGCTTACGTGTACACATGCTTCCCTGCGCGTTGAACTCCAAGCAACCGATATAGCTATTTGCAGGAATTCATATTCAAAATAATATTTAGCTGGTACAGGCGAGCGCTGTCAAATATGATTGGTCAATTGCAATGCAGAGGTGTTGTTGGCGTGTTGTAAGCCCGGCCAGATAATGGTCTCGTGTCGTCTAATCATTCAGAGTCCTCCTGTCATGCAATATTTGATTGGACTCCACTTATGCATTCTCCTTTAAAAGGCAAAAACCACCGTTTTCAGTAGGTGGTGTAGGACTACACTACAGACCTTCGCGCTGTTCATCTAGATTCGTCCAAGGTCTTTCGTCATTGAACTTCACGTATTTTGAATTTATAGAAGTCATAAATGATGAAATAAACAGTCTATTTTGTATAAATGATCTAGAAATAAAACTTACGGTGAAAATGAACTCAAGCCTGGTAATCAAGATGTGAACGTAATACAAAAACCTTTGACTTGTTTTAATGGGACACTTCAGTTTGGCTGAATACGTTTTTCAAGAACAAAGATTTAACAAATGTTTTGCATTAATATGATATAGCGTTGTAATTGATGTCAGTGTCATTGAAAATTAACATTAAATGTAATATTACATTCAAAAGGTCCAACAATCATTTTCATTTAAGGTAATACATTACCAGGTCCATGGGACGTTTGTGATTTACGAAGTCAAGTAGGACCATACTGAACCACTGATAGTTAGTGGTGGCCCAGGTGACCGGAACTGGTAAGCGTACCCTGCTAGCATACTACACCAGTCAGGATTGGTCCCAAAATTGTCGAAATATTTCATGAAGTGATATTGCGCATGAATCACTGCAGTAAGTCAAAGCCGGAAATGCACAATGTCGTCGCCCATCACCCGAGTGACCGAGGTGTCGCACTTAGACACAATGTCGTCACATCGATCATAGAACTTCCTGGTGGTCCCCACTAGTCTTTTTGGTGTGTATCCCTGTCTCACTAGTTTTGATGAACTGTGTCTCATTTGAAAATCGGCGCTGAAATCACACGCTCTACAATATCTGAGAAGTTGAGACACTTACATACCATAAGCAGATGCAGACGGAACATCACTTGACAATTGGGGAATAATTTATAATTTCAAGATTGAAATCATCGCCCTTTTGTCATACAGCTTAGTGTGTAACCCATCAGTATCCTTTTGTAGGAACAGATCAAGATATGAAGCTGAGTTCTTACCCTCAGTTTTTTCTTTAATTTCCAACTCATCAGGATAAATATGATATACGTTATGTCATATGTCTGGATTGTCTAGACTAACCAGATCATAAATATTTCTGTGCGTGTTGTTAAAACGCCTTGCAAGTTTTTAAAACCCTACTTTGTAGAGAGATTGTAGCAACTCTGCTTCATATGAATACAGATAAGTCAGCAAGAAGGGGTGCACAATTTGTACACATGGTATGCCGATATGTTTTACATAAAGTCGGTGTTATTGGTATATGATTAAAAAGTGGCCTAAAGATAGAAATTAGACTACTTATGGGAGAGGCCTTGATAGAAACTGGTGAAAAAAGTGAGCTGGAAACCCAACAATGAATGAGCTGGGGAACAAATGATACCGGTATCCCCTCTCTTTGATTTAACCGTCCCATGTTATCATAAATATTTAATGTGTGATTTCATGTCTTAAATTCGGTTAATTACGTAATTATAGCCGTATTAAACGTTTTCATTCGGAATTCATGAAACGACACAGATAAAACACTGAAGACTAGAATAGATTCTGATTGATTTCTGTTAGGCTGATATCAACCTCCTCCCTTGTTTGTTTCAGTACTGCACGCCACGTAGTGATGGCACTTTAGATATGGTTTGCATAGCTTCAAAGAATTACCTCATTTTTTAACATAAGAAATGTAGACGGCACATAGTGTAAGATACAAGATCAGTGCATTTTAAAATTACGAGAATATTACAGAGTGATATGTTTTCAACTTGATATTTTTAGGCCATTTAGTAAAAGACTGTGGAGAGGAAATTTACATAAGGGCAGAATCTCGATGTGACATAAGGTAGAACGTCGAGGTAATGATTGGAAATACTAAAATGCGTCTTTGTTATGTTTGATCACCTGTGGAAATGGCGTAATCCCTACTCAAAGAGGAACAGTTAGTTTGAGTATCAGGTGAAACACTTCTTCATAATACGATCAGTCAATGATGCAACTTCATTCAAATCGTTTTGTTAAGGTATTTATACGTTGTGTTCTCCTGTCAATATTGTATGAATGAACAAGGAATAAACTGTGCACGAGACACGAATAATTTGAAAGTAGCACAAAACATTGAATTTGGCAATGTGCCATTTCTGTCTAGCAGAACACTCTTATCGGGCATAGCAAATACGGTGGAAAATATTGTGCTTCGCTTAGATAAACGGGCTTTAGAAAATATCAATGTTGTGAAAAATTAACGCAGGTCGTAGATTTCGAAATCGGGATTGGTAGGAATAATCCCAAGCAGAGTTAGGCTTCTAATCTTCTTGATACTTGTAATTCGGAGCCATCGTCTCACTGACGAGTCATGCACATAGAGTGACTGGATATTGAACGTCACTTTAATTGCTTTTGAAAAGGCAACCCAAGTGTAATATAACACACGTTCAGTGTATAATGAATGCCTTTGACTCGATCGACATAGCAACTCAAAAGAAAAATAAACGGAAGTGAGAGAATTAGAAGCATTACCACTTTACTTTTATTCCATTTTGTTTTAGTTAACAAGTGAAAGTGCTTGAAAAATACATAGTTTTGTATCTGTGTAAACATATACAGATAATGGTACCAGGAGTAAAGTTGTCAGATTATGTCAAATATGCTGCTTTCACGTCGAATTTGCTGTTAGATAAAATTATCAAAAGGTTAACATTCAAGTACACGTACACGTTGCAGTATATTAGAGAGTTTTTAACCTAATGATTTGACTACAAATCTGTAACATTTTCATTGAAAAGTTAAATCAAATGTCAATGCAATATAATTGATATCTGCTACACATGATGGTAGTATGACAAAAATTATTCTAAAAACACAAACAAATGAGATCTATTACACTTCAATAATAAGATACTCAGCGATGAAGGATCTCCATATTAAGATTGCTTCTCTGACTAAAATGCATAGATAATATACGTCATTGATTGAGCAAACTAGCTTGATCTACATTACAAGCTGATATGCATGAAACATCATAAACATGATTAAAATTCCTAATTATATCATACCAGTATATGATGGCGCAACTACAGCGATCTGATTCGTCAAGACGTGAAAAGAATCGTGCTTTATTCGCGATGTGGCACGGTTGGCACACGCGCGAGCTCTTGGCAAAAGCAAAAATCCTTTTTTAACTTCAATGCCAGAATATAAATTAACTGTTATGCTGGAAGCGCAATAAATCACCCGGCGACGGTATATCACTCTGTTTGGACCATTTCACTTCATATATGCACTCGCCATCCTCGTGAATACGTGTCGTGAACTGGTCAAAATCTCTGTGTATCCTACACACACTTACACACACACACATACACATACATATACACATACATATACATACATATACATATACATATACATATAAATTATATATATATATATATATATATATATATATATATATATATATATATATATCTTTCAAGATTTGAAACACGAAAAAAAAAATTGAATTCAAGAATACTTCGAACGGTATAATTGGATTAGAGATTTGAAAGAAAACATGACGTGATATTCAAGATCAACATCACAATCCTGTTTACCATGCCTTTTTGTCGTATTTGTGTTTAAAAAATGTGCTGGTGGTTTGGTACGGTAATAACAAATTTAATAGCGGAATATCAGAGATTTTGTCGTAAGCACATGCATCATATAAGTAAATAACCATTGTACAAATTGACGAATTATTGTATGCCTTTTGTCTTCTAAGCTAAAAATGTTATGAAAGATTGGCCTAGTTCGGAACTGCACTTAGGACATAAAAGTCACAGATTAGTTAACATCTTGTGATTGTCATTTAGGGCAAAAATTTTGTTACAATAGTAAGCATTGGGCTTGGCAAAGTGTCACTTATAACAAAAATCTTGTTACAATGGTAAGCATTGGGCTTGGCAAAGTGTCACTTAGGGCCACAATCTTGTTACAATGGTAAGCATTGGGCTTGGCAAAGTGTCCCTTAGGGCAACATTCTTGTTACAATGGTAAGCATTGGG
>LD358593.1:0-20729 GCA_001465055.1 Ptychodera flava | reverse complement strand
CTTGGCAAAGTATCACTTAGGGCCAAAATCTTGTTACAATGGTAAGCATTGGGCTTGGCAAAGTGTCACTTAGGGTAAAACTATTGTTACAATGGTAAGCATTCGGCTTGGCAAAGTGTCACTTAGGGCAAAACTATTGTTACAATGGTAAGCATTGGGCTTGGCAAAGTGTCACTTAGGGCCAAAATCTTGTTACAATTGTAAGCATTGGGCTTGCCAAAGTGTCACTTAGGGCCAAAATCTTGTTACAATGGTAAGCATTAGGCTTGGCAAAGTGTCACTTAGGGCAACAATCTTGTTACAATGGTAAGCATTGGGCTTGGCAAAGTGTCACTTAGGGCCAAAATCTTGTTAAAATGGTAAGCATTCGGCTTGGCAAAGTGTCACTTAGGGCAAAACTATTGTTACAATGGTAAGCATTAGGCTTTGCAAAGTGTCACTAAGGGCAAAAATCTTGTTACAATGGTAAGCATTGGGCTTGGCAAAGTGTCACTTAGGGTAAAACTATTGTTACAATGGTAAGCATTGGGCTTGGCAAAGTGTCACTTAGGGCAACAATCTTGTTACAATGGTAAGCATTTGGCTTGGCAAAGTGTCCCTTAGGGCAAAAATCTTGTTACAATAGTAAGCATTGGGCTTGGCAAAGTATCACGTAGGGCAACAATCTTGTTACAGTGGTTAGCATTAGGCTTGGCAAAGTGTCACTTAGGGCAAAACTATTGTTACAATGATAAGCATTGGGCTTTGCAAAGTGTCACTTAGGGCAAAAATATTGTTACAATGGTAAGCATTTGGCTTGGCAAAGTGTCACTTAGGGTAAAACTATTGTTACAATGGTAAGCATTAGGCTTGGCAAAGTGTCACTCAGGGCAAAAATATTGTTACATTGGTAAGCATTGGGCTTAGCAAATACTGCATCTCATAAAAAATTACAAGCTTGATTCTCATTTGAAGAGCCTACGATAGAAATATATTCCACGGTTCGATGATCGTCATATTTCAAGAGAAATACATCACCAAGATGAAGGGAATAAATTACCTGCACCTTAAATTAATCGAACCTTTGCGAAATCCTCCATCCAAATGGACGTCTTCCACACCTCATGACAAGAAAATTTCTGAAGTAATACAGGGTTATCAAAAACTTGTGATAATGTGAATACAAATCATTAAGTTATAAAAACCGAACACAATAAATATAAATGGATATTAAGTTTACTTCTGGTTACAATTACTACTAAATAGGTGAAAGGAAATGATCGTTGTAACGACCCCACCTTATCCGTGATAGTCCGTCTAAAAAGTCACTAATTTCACCCATTACATCGCTGAACTTTGGTTGAATCAAGAATATTCATAAAGATATATAATATTGTCTCTCTTAATGTTATTTTAGTATGATTCTAAAACTTCTGTATTGAACAAATAATGTGTTTGGAAACAACTACTACAGGGCATGGCAACTGTAACATTTTGAGACAAACGATATTGATGTTTTTAGATGTATCTTGTCGTAACAGTTCGTGTACATTTATTTTGAAATTATCCTGTTAATGTTTTTTCCCCTATCTTCAAAATTTTTCTTCTGCTTATTTGACTTTGTTGTGTATACCAGTACTTGTTTATTGTGTATCTGTGCCGCGCTGTTTGCGTTTGCCATATCGAGTTTGTTACTATGGATCTTTTAACTATGATGAAAATTAATGCTTGGTGGTATTGTTCTGATTGTATTCTGATATCTGTCTGAAGTTATTCATGTGAATCGAAGTAGTGTAACAACGATGCCAAGGCGAGAAAAATGTAAAACATGTTGTGTTCTTATTCAATCATGTCTAAAATATATTTCTAAAAGTTATATGTGTCTAAGTTGCCTTACTTATTCGAAAATAATTGGACAAGATTTTGTCACAGTTCTTCCTAAAACGAAGGGTATTACATAATAATGACACAATACATGAACCCACAAAAAGCGAACTAATTTTCATTAAAACGGCTCTTAACTCTGTATACAAAAACCCTGTATTATATTAATTCAAAACATATTTTATTCTCAGTAATATTTTCCCCTTCCTCACTGATCCATGCCTTCCATGCTTATCGACATCACAATCCCAGTATACTAAACATTAGTTTCGTTCAGATTCAAGATTAAAGTCCCATTTGCTGCGCATTTTCGCACTTTTTTTCAATAAAATTGTTTAGATCAAAAGTATCCTATTTAAAAATAATTACCGATGGGCGATCACAAAAAGTTTACCAAACTTCATGTCTAAATGTATCATTTTCAACTTTTCAGCACAATCTTGAAGCGTGCCATAGCAACTGTAACTCGTTGGCAACCGAACTTATCTATGACAACACTGCATGTTGTTAGACAGTACGTTTTGTGTCAGCAAGGCAAAAACTTGTAATACAACATTCTTCAGAAACAAAATAAAAACAGATTATATCACACCTTGTCTTTACAGATTACATCGGCTTAAAGTTAAGCAAAGGATAGAATTCAAAATTCTTTGCATCACTTATAAGATACTCAATGGTCACGCTCCAAAGTATTTAGGTGAATTGCTTACAGTCCGTGACACTCAGCGCAAACTTCGCTCTCACTCTAGTGTTGTAAATTTATATCAGCCAATAGGAAACACAGTGTATTACGGTGATAGGGCTTTCTCAATTTGTGCTCCTCGCTTATTCTCTGCCAATGTTACATATTCGAGCGGTTCAGTCATTCGATGTTTTTAAAAGTAAACTGAAAACTCACCTTTTTACGTCTTTTTATTGATAATTTTTGTTGTTTTTATGATGAGTTTTTATAACATGTTGCTAATTTTACCTTTGCTTTTTTACTGTCAGTTTAAAACAATTTTGTTTCATCCTTCTTTTTGTTGATTTTAAGTGTAAAGCGCATTGAGATTATTTTTAATGTAATGCGCTATATAAGAAATAAAGATTAAGATTAAGATTAATATTAAAAACATACTGAAAATTAATCGAGCCGATGTCTTTTTGATAATAAAAAACATTACATTGAATGTAATTTGCAAAAGCTGTCGATTCTGTTGTGATTATCAGCATGGTTCTGATGGTTCAGGAAGAAAGTAGCTTGGGACTCTTCCTTTAAGGTGTTGTTCGCTCTCGTCATCGTTGTTGTCAGCTTTTGGAATTTCAGGATCTTCATCCCGAGTGCTGACAGGGTGGATATAGTCGTCATTTACGTCATCTTTTTCTCGCATAGCCATGTAGATAATGGGCTCTCCTCGAGTGACCTCACCATCTGTCTGGCCTTCAGAGTGCTTCAACACTTTAGTGTGCTTGTTCATAGTCCTGTCCTCAGGAGGATTAGGTTTTAAGGTGTCTAGACGTTCAGACTCGAGCGGAAAGTAGTTTGGGACTCTTCCTTGTTGGTCGCTGTCGTCATCGTTGTTGTCAGCTTTCTTAGATTCTGGCACTTCATCTTGGGTGCTGACAGGGTGGATATAGTCATCATTTACTTCACCGCTTTCTCGTATAGCCATGTAGAAATTAGGATCTCCTTGATTGACCTCACCAGGTTTCTGGCCTTTGGAGGGCTTCGGCATCTCAGTGTACTTGTTCATGGTCCTCTCCTTAGGAGGATCAGGTTTTAAGGTGTCTAGATTTTCAGACTCGTTCCCCAGAGGGCGCATCATCAACCAATTCGGAGGTTGTGGTTGGTCACCTTCCTGAAAGGAAAATTATATCTTTTTTTAGGTGCTGGTTGGACGAAGAAGTAGGACCTTCAAAATTACATGTTATAGAGTCGCTCTGCCGGGTACAATGCGCTTGTAACCTTATTGATATTGAGATTATGTCATTTGCTGAAAGGAACTGCGACAGGCAGAAGCATTGCGATTAAAGCTTTTAGCCAGGTGTATGTGATGAAGTCAACAGTATCAATCATGCCGTGCCTACGATATATTCCTCCTACTTTAAAGCACCGTATACATTCACAAAGTCTCTGTAAATCCACATAGGTTATTGTCGCCTCCCAATTTTTTCTACCGGGTATATTTAAAAAGATGGGACGTGGGACAGCTCGTTAGGTTACGTACTCTATGACCGTGAAAGTTACGCATTAAAGAATGACAAAATACATTTGAGTAGGGGGCTGCTAGTGTTATAATGGATACTAAAAGACACATTCAAGACTTCAGAGTACAAGCTGAAAAACCAGTCACGCATGGAACATTGATAAAATTTGTCTGCATGTCAAGCTGCAGTGTCCGATGTCGCGCGTGTGCAGCTATATTTAGTAACAAACCTGTAACCGTGAACTACGCTATTTGGCTTTTGCCACTACTACCTAAGTTTCCTTGTTTCATAATCAGTCAATCAAGACTTTGCTAAATTTAAATCCTTCCATTAATAATCGTTTACAGTTAGAAATGTTAAGTACATAAATGTAATAATATGAAACTTAGTCTATGACTTATATAATTATTTGAAGTACATTATGACCGACATTTATTATTCAAACACTTGATAGATCTCATACTTTTTGTCTACGTGGTCATCTTATACTACTGGAAGCTAAATGCCTGTAGCTCACGCAACGCAAACGACTGAGAGCATAGCAATAAAACTGACCAAAGACAATTTAAACTGTGCAGGATGAGACAGCATATTGTTATGCTACATCGATTTGACATTTAACTTAATAGTGCATATTGTGTGTGTTTTATAGCAAGATTCTCTCTTGATGTGTGTTTTCGTTTGGTTGGTCAATAACTAAATGCTGTATCATCTCTTGCTATCTTTGTCGGTTTTTGACCAGTGTTATTCGAGGTTTTCCTAGCAATTAGCGGCCCTTGAGCCGCAAACGTTGTAGAAAGGAAAAATCACTTACACATCTTCTACTGTGTATTGTAAATTAATCATGTTGAAAAGAAAAATAAATGTGATCATATTACTATTTCGATGAGTATATTATGAAAAACGGAAACATGTATTAACTTAATTTAACTTACGGTAGGTAGGCCGCCTCTTCTCTCAACCCAACTGAGTCTCACTGTTTCATTCGCTTCTGTGTTATTTGACTTGCCTCTGCGTGCAAAAAAGATTATACAAACACGATGTTAGAAATTACCGGACTATTGCTTCAGTCAGCTTTGGTCCGAATGAATATGTGAGTGTGCAACGGAATGCAGAAATGTTTGATTGAGAGCAGGACACGGGAGGTGCTGTTGCATCGACAAGGTAGACGGTCACCGCATTGACGTACACGGATATAAGAGAATCCGGTCCCACAATGTACCGGCCCCGCGACAGACTTGACCCACGAGCCACTGTTGATCACCACTGCCAACTTCGTCTAGTAATACTTGGCAAGAATTAGTCAAATGGCAGGAATAATAGAAAAAGACCGGACACACGAGCATACGCAGCGCGACGACCACTGCACTTTAAAAGCAGTGACTTATTCTTCAATTGTCAATGATGCTAAACCCAGAATTAGTTGGTTCAAAAAATAACAGATGTTTTCCTTCTCAGCAAGAATAATAACTAACCTTGTTCGCGTACGCCAATACAGTATCAGGCCAACGGTGACAAGGACTATAAACAATACGATGGCAATGGTAGATACGCTGACCAAAGCAACAAGACAGTTTTCGGTCGATTGTACAACTGAGGGAATTAAAAGAAAAAATAAATATCAGCAGCAAATAACTTATTAATCCCTGTGCTTTAGACAATCATTTTAACAGCTCCAACATGAAATGAGATTTTCTGTAATAGTTTTCACATAAGTACAATAGACTAAACTTCGATAAACTTCCTTTGCAGAAAACTTAAAACTGTGAATGCTCCTGAAGAAAACTGGAAACGGTGAATGCTCCTGTCGTAATTAAATGTGAAATATACGGAACGAGAGCGTGAAACACTAATTTTTCAGGATTATGAAACCCGTCTGGACTCTCAATGTTATGCTTCAAATTATTTAGGCATTTGTATTAAGATCTCTACTGAGTTTTCCTGTACAGATATTGAATACCCTTATGGTAGTTATAAAATGAGTTCATATGAATGACTATTGAAATTACAGGAATTGTACTCATGCAGCTTGATATTAAAATTGTAATAGCCACTATTTTTAAAATGAAACGTGTGAAACAACGGATATTATACGTACTTGCTACCGGTGTTGGCGTTATAGAGAACACTGTTGTTACTTGGAATACGTCAATGAGAACAGAACATGATCTGTACATATTTAAAAAGAAAACGGTGGTTTAGGCAAAAATAAAAAGAAATGTTTCTTGTCAGGTCTTTCTTTAAAAAATGGTGCGGTGACGCGCATTTTATTTTTTTATTTTTATTTTTTTCCTCTGAAGGGAGGGAGGAGGGTCAGTTTTATATTTTTATCAATATAGTCAAATATATACTGTTCATGCAGTCACTGATCATGCCCCCCAAAGAATTTTCTCTTTCTCTTCAGCCATTTTGGTTTGGTGTCAGCCACGGCCGCCGGCCACAAACAGAAAAAAAGGGTGACGCGCTGTTGTTCAAGTGACGCGCGCGCTGACCAGAAACATTTCTTTTTCTTTTTTTGGCCTTAATTGTTACATGTGTTTCAAAGGAGCCTACATCCAGCCAAAGTCTTCTTCTCTACCTCAGGTGTATTTCTTGCGATCGAAAAAAGTCAAAAGAGACACACTAGGTTTTACGCTAAGCTAGTCATTAAAGGTATACTGTCACCCATCCCAATTTTGCAACAGTTACTATGGAAAGAGAAAATCTAACCAATCACAGATTTTAAGCAGGTGGCCGCTGTTTAAAAACAGCGCCCTCACACGGGCATTTTAAATACCAAGGAACGTCCACTTGACCGTATATGGGCACATTTGGATTACAGGTGACTGTATACCTTTAATTACATAAAGTAACATAAAAATAAAAGAATAAGAAACAAACCCAAAAGGAAGATAAAAGTTCTTCAGTAGAAGTTCATGGCTTAATGCTGTAACCAGAAAAAAGTAAATAAGGGCTATGTACCAATTTTAAAACACTTATTCAGAACCCTTGATGCAACAACTAGAAATTATTGTATAACATGTATTGAATAATGAAACATTCTTCAAACATGCCTTCAGTTCTTTATGGACCTTCAACCTTTCTTATTTCCCCCTCCCCCCCACAAAAAAAATCGAAGTCATTTAAGTCAGTCTGTCTTTGTAAGATGAAAGTACTTCACTGGCTAAATCATTGCTCAATATTGTCATCGAATTTTACTCAATAAACACAAAATAAACACCACAATTGCTGATAATATCCGTCAGCGATTATCCAATCATTGCTTGGTCTTGTTTTATTTGATAAACATTTTAAACCCGCCTGAGCTTTCTCTAAGGTAAGTAATCCTTTACAGAGCTCTGCATTGTCCTGAAATCTTTCAATATGTTCTCGTTGTTTGTTCTTTATTCATAGAAGCCATTTAGCTCTCGCGCTGTACCCTTCTGTAATATAGTCATTTACCTGAGAAAAATTCACTGAACACATACTATTCATGAGAATTGAATGATTTATAGGAACGCCGACCAATAAATAACCTAAATACTATATGTCCCAGTCTGATTGTTTTGTCACCTCTCCTTCGCGTTGGTTTTTCGGAAGTTAATAGTTAACTTCCAATTTAAAAATTTCAAAGGTCCTGTTTCTTCCTTATACCAGCCGATAGTCTAATAGCCATATTCTAAATAATTTGAACTTTGAAACTCTATAAAACCTGCTCAATAATGATGTCATCTAGTATATTGATGAAAGATATGTCTTAAGATCAGGAAGTGCCCAACAACTGAATACTAACCCTTCTCCGTTTTCCGGATCACTTGTCTTCACAGCAATTGTCAAGTTATAGGTGCCAACATCAAGTACATTGTTCACTAATATTTCACCTGTGTCAGCGATTATGGTAAACGCATCCTGTTTAAAATTAAACCAAGTTAAGGCTGAATGAGTTAATAAGGTGCTTTAAATAAAGTTGATGTGTCTTCTTAATTTGTGACTTAATGAATCTCAGTATGCGCTTTCTTTGAAGAGATGGCTGTGTGTGAACATTCTGGCATCATGGCAGTGTTTGTCATAATTTAGAGGATAAAACATATTAATCAAACTTATGGTCCGAGAAGAGGTGAAAAATGTTGTTGCGATACCGCTGACTTCTTTTTTCTTCAAACGTCGTACTTTAGCCCGGAAAGCGGCCAGATTTACATTTTTGTACAAATCTAAGAAAACTATATTACCTACCCATGTACTTGCAGATATAATGTCGTAAAACAGATTTGGCAAAGGCGTTGTTCCACTCTGTCTTGGTTCAATGGTAATATTCAGTGGTTCTCCTGGTGGCGTGTGTTCAGTTATATTTATAAAATATTCATCTGGAACAAGATTTTGTTTTCATAAGCGAAATTACCACTTCCGGATGTCCTTTCTGGTTAAACTACAATGATTTGAAATTTTTGCCAATTTTAGTCCAACAGTAGTAGGAGACTTAATCTGGGTTACCTACTACGAGCGATGATGCTCCTTTCAACCGTGAAGATGAAACACAGCAAAACTACGACTACAATTCACGGTATGGCTAACACGATTGGAACTAATTTTGGATAATTGGATGGTGAAGTAATCCCAAATTAGTTCCTGTTAACGACATTTAAGATATATCATGTACTGACAGTGATGATATGAGCTACAAAGTGACACTTCAAGAAATGTCTAGATGGATGATTTGTTCTAGGTCTTTTCCAATCTATGAAACTTTCCTTACCTTCTCTGCATCTCGGTGTGTATTCGTATCTGAAGGACACAGACAACCACGATGCTGCAGGATTCAGATTGGTCCTTGTATATGGTCCTACGTCGATTGGTTCAATGTTTCTGACGACTAATATAAGCTAAAGAATGAAAAAAAACCACTGATACTAGAAAAAGCGTTCTATTCACCTTTGTTCTAGTATCGATGTAGAAATGCTGAAATAAATAAAATATATATTGCACTAAAAGTCATATGAGAAGAAAGACTGCACGCAGAGTCGTTAAAAGTTACGATTTTGTTACCAAAAGAACGAAAATTTAATTGTCGTAAAAATTAATAGGATCTTTACCTCAATGTCGATAGTAGATATAAGATTTAATGTGTATAAGTTATCCGTGGTTGTAATGACACCATTCGTTTGATTGATATTGAAATAATCTGATGGATTAACGGGTCCAATGCCTTCAAAGCGAGCCCTGGCAATGTGATAAAAACTGTCTGTGTTCTTTCCGATATCAGGGTCCCTTGCCTTTATGGTGGCAACCACATCTCCAGCACTGCCATCCTGTTTAAAATGATCAAAGAGAAAAAAATCAGAACAGATAGTATAATTTGATGCCACATACGATACGTTTATTAGAAGAACACAAAAATCCGATGCAAACTTGTTTTCGAAACGATACCGGACTGATTTTAATCGAAACACCCAATAAGTAATGTCTCCATGCCAAACATTTCGATCGATATTTGAAAAAAAAGATCAACTTTACCCACTTTTTCATCAAAAAATGTTTCCCCGGTGTTTGTGTTTTCAAACTGCTGCATGGAAAAACTTTCGTAGCATGAGGTTAACATTTTCCAGAATCAATGCTATCATGAAATATTTTACTAGAAAAACTGCTATGTATGAATTTTAATGCCTGAAAATAAAAAAAATCGTAGGATTATATATCGTAAATAATTGAATTTATATTTATTCGCACTTCCTCTGGAGCTTTAAATAAAACTGGATCAACATCACTGGGTCATGATTTGACGTGAAATGATTTCATTGATGTTTCAATCCAAGTTAATAATAAAATGGTACTTATTAGGATATTTGAGTCGCGATACATACCTGTGTGATTGTGGCGTTAAGTGATTGGGGTAGTTCTGGGGCATTGTCATTTGCGTCTATAATAGTAATGGTCACAATGACAGTCGCAGATTTAGGATCTGGAGTGACGTCATGAGCTGAAATGATCAACTCAACAGATGCTATAGCTTCTCTGTCGAGTGCCTTGCTCACAGTTATATGTCCACTTAGGCTGTGTACAGAAAATAGTCCTGCATATAGAGGAAAGAATAGCGGATATCTTACATTTCGTTGACGTCATTTTTACCGCAGAGCACATAATTTGCAGAATATGAATTTTTCATGCTTTCTTACCACCCTCAAATTATCTCTCTGAAATATCCAAGTCACGGACGATAACATGGCGTTTCTCGATGTAATTCCTTTTAAGACCTTGTGTCCCTGTGTTTATTGAAAATTCTACGTGAAACGTTTTCTGATAATATTCTACAAAGTAATTTACTAAAACATCGCTGTATTTGGTATTTACATGCCATAATACCAAAGTTTGTAATGAATTGTTGATGGCGCAATCAACAGTCCACAAATTCCATCAATTTAATCGAATTTTTAACGCTGTACGTTCAATTACCAGGGATATCATCATGCTGTTTACTTAAGTATGATTAAGATACACACGGTGACCCTCTCGACATTATTTGAAACTTGCACTTATTAATTATTATAACCACGACTCTCCTTTACGCTACCCATTTATACAGACATAAAGCTCATCTCACCATCGTCATTGCCTCCAACAATATCGTAATAGACTTCTCCGTTGGCATCTCTGTCATCATCTATTGCTTGTGGTGGGTTTTGGGGCTCCGTTTTCAATTCAGTCCCAAGCAAAGAATTTTCATTAATCTTTGCCCTATATGCCTCAGATCTAAATTGTGGCGGGAAGTTTACTTGTACGATGTTTATTTCGACCTGAAGGTATATTAGAAAGGGAACTATAAGCCTAAGATGTTGAATGGGCTGTTTTGTAAGCATATCAAAGTTCCCTTGATTTCAGATTCAGTTATTCATTCTCTGTTTGCAAAAGGTAACTTTTCTGTCACATGATGATCGAGGCAAACAGTCTGTTCTGTTTGGTTTTATTGGCTTATCTTTGGATCTGCATCCTACTAAAACTTGCGTTTCGATCCCTTGGTGATCAGACCTGCTGACCGCATATATTTCCCTCACAAACATTCATATCTCTGACAGTTAAATTTCGTTGGTTTTGAACGATGACATTTCATACATAATGAACGGTGATAAAAACCGTATATGGTTTTTGCTAAAGAATTTTAAAGTTTATTAAATTTTTACTTGGAAACTAATGTTTAATGTGCCCTAAAAGAAATATTCTACGAACCATTGAGATGCTACTCAGCGGATCTATTCCCATGTCTTGAGATCTCACTAGCAGTAAACAAGATCCTGACGGTTGGTCATATAGATGGTCTGTAGTAATGATTTGTCCAGTTGTTGCATTTATCTTGAAATGATTCTGACTGCAGTTCCCGCCACCTTAAATAAAAGAAATTGTAAATATGAAGATTAAAATGTATTTCATACTTCGGAAAAATGCTATAAAAAGCTAGAGATACAATTCACTGCATTGCAATGCAATCCCATGCCATACCATACAATACCATACCATACTTAAGGGTTTTTACACGAAGTTTGGCGATACCGCATCGTATTCGTGCCATATGTCCCTATTTTGACGAGCTTTGCAGGAACGTTTCAAAATGCAGGCACAATACCAGAATACGAAGCGGTATCGACCAAACTTCGTGTAATAATCCTTTTGTCATACATGCATTCATTGTTCAGGACTGTTTTCCTATGAATTTCCGTAAATAAGCGACGAAATCGACTGAAATCGACCTTGCTTGTTCCTCGTTGTACAAAATAGAAAGTTGGTTTCTAAGGTGTTGTGGCACCGTATCACTTGAAGCTTTTATTCCGCTTTACAGTTATTCCACAAGAAGCCAGGATTATGGTACACTTTCAGAACGAACAATTTAAATATGAAGATGTCGGCAGGTTTTCATAATTTGAAGAGCATATAAGTTTAGGTTTAGCATTGCGGTAGATGTAAAGCATAGGCTGGAGTGTGTAACATGAGGTTTTTTGCGTTTTGAAAAAAAACTTTACCCCCTGCGAAAGTAATGAGGTCCGCCTAAAATTGGGTTAAAAAACTTGCGCGAGTTTAAGATTTCAAGCTCGATCGAGTAACTTTTTCAGCGCAGAGAGCAAGCAGCTGTACGATATCTAGCTATCAATGCACAATGCATATAGAAGTCGTACCCGGTCAGCTTATCTCGAAGAATCATCTATGTCCTTAGACGTGCAATATGCAAGATTAACCTTTGTGAAGTTTTTTGCGGGAGTGCAATGAACATATTTTGACCGCACTCACTTGGGATTCGTTTCAAGTCACCTTGGGTATTAGTTTACATCTAACGGTAAATTTGATCGAAAGCGCTGTCGTGGAACTGTTTGTTGATGTTGGCCAGCAACGCAACATTTTCTCCCAGTCTTTTAAGGTAAATTGTTCGGATCAGTGTTCTCTTTGACGTCGCCGGTTGATCCGGCCGAACACTTTGAAAAGTTAGAAAATCTGCTCAACGGAGAACAGTTACCCGTAGGGAGTAGTTGCTCATAGGGAGCAGTAGACCTGTTTGGAGCAATTGCACGTAGTTTCCCCGGTTGGTTATGCCGAGTAAGGTACAGCTATCCGAATAGTATGTTAACTTTTCTGTTTCAAGTAATAAATACGTAGTTGGCTCCGACCTCACTTCTTATCTCTTTGCTTTCATCTTATAAAAGTAGTGCTAGGCTGTTCCCCTTTGCTCTTACTCCGTCCGGCCCTCGACCTCTACAACGAATTGATCGTACCCGAATCCCGCCCTGAATAGTATTACCCTCCCCCTTCATTGCTGACTCGACTTTGACCTCGTTTGAGATTGAGCCCGCGAACGGAAAAGTAACACTATGTTAAAAAGGAATTTGTGAGCTGATTACGGAAAACTTGATTGAAGGAAGTACATCGGCGTAACTAGTTCATGTACGTTTCGTTGCAGTACGAAGTATTTATTGTTGACTCGTATGTTTTCGCTTGCCTAAATGGGACTAAAACTTCAGTGTTTTAACAACGTAAACGAAAGTTTGACTTTCCTTGGAGAATCAGTGTCTGAAACCTACACAGAGCAAGATCATAACCTCTGAATGTCAAATCGGGGAATATACAAATCGGAAGCATATGGGAACTTTCTCTGTCGCGAGTATTTTCAGTTTGTTGTCTAATTTTTGGCTACACTCGATATAATTCAGTACCTAGATGTTTAAACTTGTCAACAGGGAACATGTCGTACAGAGGTTCTGTCATGATGCACATGCAGTTGACGTAAGAGGACCGTACTCTTCACCAGCATAGGACCATGAACAAGCGTACTGAGTAGGCTGTGAACGATGAGGTCATATCGGTCACAATATGTGTAAATTTTCAATGCTTTCATTTAGTTGTCTTTGGTAAAACTGTACTGCAATACCCAAGAATTGAATGCAAAGAACGAACGTTTGACCCTAAATATAAATGATTTTTCGGAGTGTCATAAGTCTTGTTCACTCAGCTGTTTTACATACATGAACATGCCAACGGAGGTCACGCATACGCCAAGCTATACGTACGTACTTATGGTAAAAGTGAAAAAACTGATTCATAGTTTAACATGTTTGAATAAAGGTTCATATTAATTTCCTTTAAACAATATGAGAATGGCGATACAGGCATGGCAAGGATGACAATACAATAAAAATACATACAATACTGAAAATGGATTTATTGTTTGCGTCTAGAGAGAAAGACAAAGCATAATTATGTGTGATAGTTTGAGTGATTTTAGTTATATTTCCGGTAGCATCTAGCAGCATGCGCAATTCACAAATATTCCACTGCATCGCTATTTCTGCGGATATGTTCAAATAGCATTTAAATATCATGACAAATGCATTAGAGTTGTCACAAAAAAGCTCACAATGACCACATGCATATGCAAGTGATTGTTCGTAACTACATTCTTTACGAATAAAGTTCTTCGTAAGTTTCATATAAATCTTTATCTTCATCATAAATATTAAACATTGTCGAATACCGGACAAATCATGCAAATCTTTTCATTTCCTGTAGGATAGCGAAGCTTTGGCATGACGCCTCTACTGAACATAATATACCTATAATAGCATATGTGATCATGGCGTTAATCCCGATATCTCTATCCACTGCAGATACCATAAACACATTGGTGTTTGGTGGAGAATCCTTCGGTAGTGGTGCATAATAGTTAAGATTTTCAAACTCAGGTGCATTGTCATTGTAGTCTTCTATTTTAAAGCTAATCAGCAGAGGTGTAGATGTTTTCCCCGGAGAGCCCCTGTCAACTGCTACAACCTTTATGGTATGAGTGTCCAGAGTTTCCCGGTCAAGTAATTTTGCAGTTCGAATTGATCCAGAAATCTCTGAAAAGTGTCAAATGTCAAGCAGAAGATAAAATTTATTTAAAATTCATGTCGTCAGGTTTAATATCAGAATTCCTGACTCAATCCACTTTTATTTCATTGAATACATCATTATGTAATTTAATGCCTCTTAGATTTGTTTTGTGCATAAAGTCACGAAAAGCAAGAAAATGCAAAGGTCTTACAGCTTGATGCCTCCATGTGCTTTTTGAAACTCAGGATGTTGACAACTACTTTGCGTAATGAATTTGTATCACAGTAACCAAGATTTGATTCGCAGGAAATTAATGCACTAATTTACGTTTCTAACATCTAGGAGTAATATTCTACCCGTTGTTAAACTGATGATAGTATTACCACATAAAATTGATGCGGATAATAAATCTAACACTTGTGAATATTCACCTGTGACATGAAACGTGCCATTTGAGTCGTCCTCAAGCTGGAAGAACATTTCAGCATTTTCGCCTATATCGTCATCACTTGCTGTTACGTAGGTCACCTACAAAAAGAACATAAGCACTATAGGGAAAAATTGCGAGACTAGAGTGATAAAATGACGCTCTCTCGCAATCAGTGAGAATCTGTTCTTATTCTTACCACTCTCCGTGAGAAAATTTTAATCTCCACTGGAGATTGATTAAGTGGAGGAATAAGTGAATTGAAATTCTGATTTTTGCCAATGAATGGGGAGTCTTGCTGATTCTCGCCAATGAACGGCGAGTCTTGATGATTCTCGCCAGTGAATTTCAATTCTCACTGTACTTAATGAGAATTTCCATTCTCACCGGTGAGAATTTGTTCTCTTACTTGATTCTCGCGAATGAGTGCATTTCTCACCAATCTCCAGTGGAGATTGAAATTTTCTCACCGACACCGGTGAGAATAAGAACAGATTCTCACTGATTGTGAGAAAGCGTCATATTCTCGCTCTAGTCTCGCCATTTTTTCCTATAGTGAAGGGAAATTTAACCTGGATTACAGCACTGACATCTTCCATTGGAAGTCAAATCTGTGCATAAATTTACTGGAAAATCCATTTGGAAGCTTTAACCGATGTTGAAAACATATGGTATTTTACAGATTATATGCACGTAAATGTAATTCTCTGCAAACCAATGGCTACGTATTAAGCCTATGCCAAATGTTCCCGTGATAGTGTAATATCAGGACTTTAGTAATCTACGCTATGCATTTAAATGTAGTAGGTGCAGAAATCACATTTTTCAAATCGTGTTAAAATTGATTTGAAAATGTTAGGAAATTGAATAACAGTATTTGGATTTTGTCATAGAAATAATTATCGACATTTTTTCTATTGGACATATAATTTAAAATCAGTTGCTCCAGGCTTCAGGAATAAGTGAAAGCCAGCTCCAGTTATTGTAAAAGCTTAATATATAATATCATGAATGTCAGTTAGATATATTGTATTGGATAGACTATACATGTACAAAACCAAAAGCTCTAATAAGAGACAGATACTTGTAATACCTCAGTTCCGATTCCTAAATTTTCATTTACATCTAATATTGATGAATCTGTTGCTATGTTCGGCGTGTTGTCATTTTCGTCCAGAATTTGAACATGAAGTGACACCTTGGTATTAAGAGATGGTGACCCTTGGTCACTGGCCTTCAACAGAGAAAGGAAATAAATAGTTACTTTTATTTTCTCACCATTTAGCTTATTCTAAAAGGTACACATATATGCACGTTTGTGATTTGGCGTTTGTGGGTGGTACGAATAAATTGTTTCATGGCTTTCAGAGAAAAAGAAAGAAAATAAAGGTATTAAAAAGAAACAATAAAATACCTGATATAATACCTGATATTTTTTTACCAGGGATTAGATTACTTTCATTGCAATAAACGAAGATATCAAATATACTCTGATTGAAAACCATGGAAGCATAGATTGTTAATTTTAACTTACCTCGATTATTACACTGTAAGCCTCTCGAGTTTCCCTGTCAGCTTCACTGACAACACTGAAGACTCCACTTGAAGGATCGATCTCAAATATGCCATCTTTAGGTGGAAAGTTAAACATGGATACACAATACAAACATGATTTTGTAAGGTTTATCAACAAATCACTAGGATGAAACGTTACTTCATAACAGCAGCAGATAAACCGCGAAAGATAAGACACAAAAAAGAATATTGCCCTGCAACAACAAAGGGAGTAAAAGCTACAACATATAAATAAAACGGGAAAAAACGCCTACCCACAAAAATCTGCAAAATGTTACGTTGAGGGCCTTTTACTATTTCGTAAGCGCTTGCGAACGTATTGTTTCCGTAAACAACCAACCATATTTACAAGGTACACAAACCTTTATTTCCGTCGGCAATGCTGTATTCAATCTGTGAGTTAGGACCTTCTTGATCTCTGTCTGCAGCTTTGATTTGAACAACTGACGAATTGAGAGAATTCTCAAGTAGTTCAATCCATAGAACTGGTTCTCGTGGGAATATGAAGTAAGGAACTTCGTCGTTTACGTCAAGAATGTTTATCTCTACCTGTTTTATAATGAAAGTATATCAGAAAACATGTTTTCAGCTTTTCTGCAGCTTGGGATTACATTCGGAAGGACTATGCTTTTGTACCTCGGGAGGTTATTGCGCATTCGTCTTCTTTGATGTAACCCTTTCAGTACGTCATGTGACCACTGTATTGCAGTATGGTAAATAAATGAATGTCATCCGGCAAGGTTAAAAGTTAACTGTATACATCTTACCGTCGCAAAAGCAAATCCGTCTTCCTCATTATCACCATGAGCCAGTACATTAAATGTTACAATTGAAGTTGTCTCCCTATCTATCGGGCGAGTTACATTAATGAAACCCTAAAAAGAAAAGAAAACTCGTTCTTTTGAAGTTACGAAAAAAGCTTAATATACTTAATACACTACCACCCACTATGCATTGTCAAAGCTGCTTTGAGAAACACGATAAACTAAACAAAAGAAAATGACAAAGGAAAAAGAGAAAAACGGTGTCTAAATGAACCTCAATTGAATATTTTAAAATAGGCTGTATGTAAGCCTCACGTGTACAGAATTTTACATTTTAGGGCTTTCTTCATATATGTGGCAGATATACGCCATTTACATTGAACACCATAAACATTTATAGTTTCCAACACATATTTTCGATGGTATATGTCATAAAGGCCTCTGTAAAATGCATAACAAAAATAGATTAACCTCTCTCCTAATTATTGTTCAAAACCAACGATAAGCAAATTTGTTAGTGTCACTGTATAATTTGCTTAAGAATGTGAGATAATATTTAGAACGTCGGCATCCTGATATGCTGTGTGCCACGTCAAGAGCATGCAAATAACTACATATCAACTCACCGTGTATTGGTCTAAAGTTACTCCTTCTATGATGTAAGGTAAGTCATACACGAAGTCCTTGTTGACATTTCTACTGAACGCTTCAACATTTCCAACATACACGTTCTTTTCATTTTCCGTAACATTGAAATCATACATGGTTTTATTGAACTCAAACACTGGTGATGGTTTTTCGAATGTAATGACCACCATAGCAGTGTCTTCTTTTGGTGGAGCCCCGCCATCTTCAGCAGAGATATTGAATATTAGTCTTTCATTATCAACACCAGGAACTGGTAAATAGTCTTTTATAACTGTTATTGCACCATTGGGACTAATTTCAAATGTATCGCTGTATTTTTCACTTGTAACAGAATATCTAATTTCTGCATTGCTGCCACTATCGAGATCCGAGGCAGACACGAACAAGACAAGAGTTTCAGCTGTTATGCCGCCTGGCGGGAGCAGCATTGTCGCGTCATACTTTTGTGATGAAAGTTTCGGTTCATTATCATTTATGTCGTCGATTAGAATTCTCACTCGCACGGAAGTTGATTTCTGTGGCGTCCCATTATCAGTGGCCATGACTTCAAGATCATATGACGGAACTGTCTCCCTATCTAGTGCAGTATTTGACGATACAGCTCCATTGCCGTCGATGGTAAAGATAGTTGGATGAGTTAGCGAGTATTCTATCTCAGCGTTCATACCAAAGTCAGGGTCAGAAGCGATTACAGTTAAAATTGTAGATCCCGTTTGACCTTCCGAAGTGCGTCCATTGTAAAACTGTTGATCAAAGCGAGGCGAGTTGTCGTTCACATCTAAAACAGTAACACTTACATTGACTAAAGTGTCCCTCGCCGGAAATCCCTGGTCACGTGCAATTATTCCCAAGATGTATTTATCTTTTGCTTCTCTGTCGAGTTCAGAACGCAACGACAGCTCACCTGTCGTGGAGTCCATACTAAACTTTCCATCGTCTCCTTCAAGAATGTAGTAATTGAGTTCACTGTTTAAACCCGTATCGGCGTCTGTAGCTTGCATTGTTGTTAATACAGTTGCTATCGGAGAATCTTCACTGAAAATCAAATGTTGTAGCTGTTCAGTAGCTGTGAATACTGGTGAGTTATCATTAGCATCTGTGATCTCCACCGTTAACGGTACATAATTTGAATTTCCATCTGGATGGCCATCTCTATCTTTAGCTACTACCGTCATACGATACTCTTTGATGGATTCATAGTCCAAGTCTGCACTTGCCTTCAACCATACAGCGCCACTCTTTGGGTTTATGAAAAACAATTCACTTCCTGATCCTACGAGGGAATATCTTACATCCGCATTCAACGCGAAATCGTCGTCCATTGCCTGTATCGGCGGGATCTGTACAATAGAAAGAAAGAAAAGATAGATTCTTCGATACTGGTAGCATGATCATTTTCAGAGCAATAGCGATGGAAAAATGTAGGACATCGTAAAGGCCCGGGGAATACTCCCATATAAGGTCTCGAATAGGTCACTTTTTCATTAAACATGGGTTGCCTCAACAAATTTAGGTCGACATTTCGTCTGAAAAACGTCAAGCATGGGTCTATAACAAAGCAAATGTCCCATTTTTTAGAAAAATCTGAACTTGCAATAGGATAAAGGTGAAAATTCCCCAAATTTGGCAAGCTCTAGAAATGGGTGTCCCTTTTTTGAATATACATTGGGTAGATGGGGCGGCACATATTTGTACTGAAATATTAGGAGTACCCCTCCCGGGCAAAAGAACAAATAAAGACCTATTTTTTTACCACAAGACTTATGCTGTCATTATTATTTTATTACTAACTTCAAAAAAAACGCTTGACCATCTTTAAACATCATCTGTAAAGTACAATAGAATTTCCTGAAGAAAACACATTTTCCAATGTTTGTAACATGATCAGTGTGGGACAGAAATATCGGGCAGAAGAATTTCATGGCAAAAGTATGAGAAAACAGTATCAGACACCGTAAGGGACATTAAAGACCCCACTATGTTAGCTCATAGATGTATGTTGTCTTTTTTATTCCTAAATTTTAAAAAAAGCAGTCTTTTAATAGAGTTTGTCAACTCACAATTATAACCGATGTCTGCTCATTGCGAGATCCAACATCTTCTCTAATTGAGGCAGAGTATGATAATTCACCAAACTTCGGAATTTCATCGTTGATATCTTCGATTGTGATATCAAGAAGTATCTGCGAAAGTTAATGCCACGTGAACGAATGTTGAACTTATGACCAAACATACTATTCTGATAGCATTACATTATCTGATGGTATTCTTGAATATATATTCTTATCTCTTGTGATAAGACTGCACACAGACAAATGACAACTTTACAATATCCAGTAATCCATCCCTTTTTGATAATATATATTCAAAGATCGCCATCATTGTCCATTTTTTCTTTATAACTCGTCGAAAGCCGTCCAGAATGTACCAGGTATCTTTTTAAAATGACAAGAGTATTTTGATGAGAGCTTTTAGCAATTCGTAAAACGATTAGAATACGACAGTAAAGCACAGTTTTTCAGGTGATTAGCCAGTACGTACCTCAATTCCAGATAAACATTGATTTTCAAGGACAATTATCGAAAAAATGTACAGAGGATCTTCTTCCCTGTCGAGTAGCTGTCTTGTCGTTATAATTCCCTTAAAATTATACATTAGAAAAACGACAGTTGGTAACATTAAATCAAATCTTCCTCAGAAACGTAGGACATGTAATCATTACGTAGCAATTACACTGAACCCCAAGGTAACTCCTACAGACCACAAACAAAGCCCAAAGGATATTAAATGCCCTAAATGTGCCTTTTCAAAAATGTAAAGTTGTCATAGAATTTTTGCTTCGACTACACCTTCTAATGATGATCCAATGATGACGGCATCATACTTCAGTTATTTTACCATCGATGCTTTATTTTGCACTATTCAATATATATATATATATA
>LD358592.1:24297-42521 GCA_001465055.1 Ptychodera flava | reverse complement strand
ACATAAAGTCCGTACCCCGCAGTGGTACTTATTGCCTAAAAATTCACAAACCTCCGCCGAAATCTAAAAGACACACCAGTCAAAACAAAATTTACCGAAGTAAAGAAACATAGAACAAACAAACCGAACCACCAAACGGACTCACAACGTGACCAAAAATTAATATACTTGCCTCGCTAATCGAAAACCAAGACCACTAAAATGCATTAAAATAAATTTTCACATACACAAACTAAGGAATGAATCAACACTGCGACTGATGAGAAACCACACTCGGGTTTCGAAACGCGAGCGTCAAAGGGCGACTTTATCAACTTTTGTAACAACATAGGTGAGGCTGCGTCTCGCCATAAGCTTTCCCCACACAAACAAAACATTACCGTACACACTAATCCAAACTTCTCTACAAATATCCAAAGCGAAACAAACATTTTTATTAACACACACAATCGGATAAGAATGTAGGAACACATTTTCGAAACGAATCAAACACAAACTCTACACAAAAACATTTAGGATAGTTACGTGGAGAGCCTCTCTCACATTTTTTACATCTCGCTATACTGTCTATGATTCTAAAAATAAAGTCATCTCCCACTTTTTCTGTATACGCGGTTTGGCAAAACTCATCTCTTCGATCGAAAGTCTGGTGATTCCATGGTTCTTTGGGGCACTTAAGTGTACGTCAAGCTTAGGGAATGTGGTTACATTCGCGATGTTTTATTCGAAATTATTTATTTCGTCTAGGGCAAATGCACGTAATTCATGCTGTTGGAAATACTGGCCGCTCATAAACAAGACAATAAACTCAATATCTGTGCATCTTTACTTTTATTGTCAAAGTACCACCGACACCCACAAAAAACCAAATGGTTCAGTCCAGGTATTTGCAACTCTGCCATTCGACTGGTCAACAGGAAATCAACCATAGGTGTCTTTTGGCATGCGTATACGCCAGTCACCTAGGCGACGGTAATCTGCACCACTTATCACCATCGGGAAGGTACTCCTCCCCCTATACCACTGGCGATCCCACCCTCAAGGCACTGCGTCATTCGACCAAGCATTGTTATTGTAATTTCCTGCATAAAATTAACAGCGAGGTCAACCGGTCAAACTCTCTTGGGATTTTCTGGCATGTACAGTTTTATAATCGATTTTGTGATTATCAAAAATTACAAGTAGATAATGGCGGCCATTAAAAATGTTTACTATCGGTAAAGTTTGAAAATAATCAAAACCTACGATATATTGCTCTGTTTGAGAAACATAATGTTCTACATCCAAGACCAATATTTGAAGAAACGTTACCTGAATTTGGAACATACCTTTGGTCCTGATTCACTCTGATTTCTATTTTACAGTACATTCGCGCTGCCACCTTGATGATTTATTTTAAAAGTTGTCGACTCAATAACGTTTTCTCTTTCATTTGTTACATTTCAACACATAGAGTAAAGTCGTCTTCTTTATATTAAATTATGCGTTCATTTTGAAAGTATTAAAAAATCCAAATTCTACAAAGTGACTTTAATCATAACTCCTGACTATGAAAGACAACGGTTAATGTTACTTTTGGGAAAGTTTACTAAACGTTTACTATTAACTATATCAAATAGCGTATAATCTCAATGCTGTTTATTACTCCATTGATGTTCTTTGAAAACCGTGAAATATGGTAGTGCTCTACCATATTAGAAAAAAACGGGAATAAAACTACCTCGCCATACCTTTACTATGTGCTACGTACGCATCACAGGTTCCATTAGTGCAATTTCGCCGACAGCTGTGAATATACAGAATAATTCAAGTCTGATCTTAAAGGTATACGGTCACCTGTGATCTAAATATGCCCATATAAGAATATGGTCAGAGGGGCGTTCTTTGGTATTCAAAATGCCATGTGAGGGCGCTGTTTTTAAAAAAGCGGCAACCCGCTTAAAATCTGTGATTGGTTAGATTTTATCTTTCCATGGTAACTATGGCAAAATTGGAACAGGTGACAGTATACCTTTAAGTACAAAACGCACAGAAATAAATGAAAATTTCACAGCTGTGCAACGTTGAGATCTTAATTTCACCATTATCAAAATATGTGTCACTGTACAAGTATAGAGAACTTGTCTTCTCCGGCAATGGTCCCTCCACTTTTGTAGTTACGTGAAACCTTGAAACATTACAACTTATTACGTTTACTGTACTACATAAGGGCGACCGCTGGACGCCATAGGTGTGAAATCGCAATGTTTGTGTCATATAAGCGCGGTAATAATCATTTTTATGTTATTCCTTTTTCAAGAAAAAAGTTATGATTATCCTATTTACAAAACTTTACATGGATTATTAAATTTAACAGTTTAAGTCGCCTCAAGTCGGCCAATGATAGCCATCTCTGTCGATACTAGCTGATTAATACTGGCTTACCTTTCTGTACAAATACATGCTCCTTTCGTATCGGTACAATTCATTGAGTTAATGTTTGGAAGCAGTTGCGGCTCACATTTCGCCCCTATCCAACCTGCAACACACAATATACAGTCACCATTGTCCTTTTTGCATTCAAAACAGTTCACAGGACATGTTTGATTACATGACGGTCCAAAGTAACCTGGATGACATAAACATTCTCCAGTCACTTGATTACAATGTTCAAAATTTCCGCAATCACATTGCTCAGAGCAGTTGTATCCATAGTAACCAGTCTCACACTGCTTATCACATCGATCACCATACCAACCAGGTGTACAGTTACATGTTTTGTCTTGAGGCCTACAATCATTTCCGTTGTAACAATGTAGACACTTATCTTCACATAATTCGTGTCTCTTGCCGTCGGGTTTTGTAACGGATTTATAAATGTTACAATCTGTACAGTCTAGTCCTCGCCAGGTAGATGAACATTCACAAACGTTCCGATTTGCCTTACTACATACCCCTCCATTGAAACAAGTACATTGACGTTGACATTTATCCCCATAGAAACCAGGGTGACATTTACACGAACCGTCAGCAATATCACAGACCCTATTAGTTGGGCAATCACAAACTTCACCACAGTTCACACCCCAAGTTCCATGTTCGCACTGACATCCAGAGACGGGGTCACATACAATACCATTGGGACACGAACACTTGTGTTCACAGATGTCGCCATAGTAACCGTCTTTGCACGTACAAGACTGGAACACTCCTTCGTCGTTGTTACATGTACCATTATTTTTACATGGACAGGGAAAATCGCAGTGTGTACCGTAGTGTGAATGAGGGCATACACACGACCCGTCTGTTTTGTTACAAGTTCCTCCATTTTGACATAAACAATAATACCTACAGTTGCTGCCATAACGACCGTCATCGCACCCTGAAAAAATATTTGCTATGGCTAATTAGAATTAAATATAAACATCGATAAATAATTTCATGAATAATTTCTAGTCAATGGAGAAAAATTGTAACGATAAGTTTAAATTCGAAAGAAGAAAAAGAACAATAAGTACAAAATGTATGTTACGTGTTTAGAACAAAACATTTTAGAACATCAATCCTTTTTATTTAATTGCAACAAATACGGCGACAATAAAACTGATATATTGTATTCTTCAAATAAATCGTAAAACTGTACGCAGGAAGATAATTGTGTATCACGAATTCTCTAAAGATGATTATGACGAAAGTATATTCTTTGAAGTTGGACTATATTCTTATCTAACAATGGTTGCTTGAGAAAGCATTGTTTATCACTTCAGATATTGACATTCAGACTGTTGTAAACAAGCCCGAGACCGTCATCATAAAGTTTCCTCCACATGTAGCTAAATTGCTTCTATTACAAAGCGCTGCTTACGAGGGTAGACTTTAGCTGATTGTCGAGGACGAACCACTATGGCTTCAGAGTGATTCAGTTGCTTGTTAAAACACATAACCAGACATATGGATAAATTAGTAATTAAATAACTTACTTATTAACAAATTAACTAAATATTTATCTATTTATCTATTTCTCTCTCTCTCTCTCTCTCTCTCTCTCTCTCTCTCTCTAGAATGTGGCTGCGTCGCGGACGAGTGATTCCCCGTGTAGCGGCCGTATCCTTCCGAGCCGTAGGCGAGGGGGATACGGCCTCGGGGAGTCACTCGTCAGCGCCGCAGACACATGAGTGAGGAATACGGGGGATTATATATTTATCACACGCACAGACCCAGTTATCCGTGAATAAACTTTCAAGGAATGATAATCACCGGGAGAGAACGAGAGGGACTATTTTACAAGAATTCATGCGTTTGTGTTATTCGGTTGTGCCTGGATCACAGCTGACTTGACTGCGCTCTACTGTACGTGTCGAGGTTAACTTTGGGCACGCCGAAGCTCCTCTCATGGATAATAGCGTTTCTCGTAGGGCTTTTTCTGTGCGAATTACGCGGAAAATTGGACATGCAAGCGGGACCTCGCGACACTCAGCCGTAGCTACCGAGAATGTTTTTGTCAATATTCGAAAACCATTCAAAGAATTCTGCTTTGCAAAGTTTTGTATTAAATTTTCAAAATAACTGATTATTATGTTATACGAAATTATCATTGTGTGCTTAATATTTTACTAATAAAATGGGCTTGTTTAAATATAATGAAGAACAGTGTTCGGCTGTGACTCAATCGGTAAGATTACCCTTTTGTTTCAGCACAATAAGGTGCGAAAGTAACAACTCTGGGTTTTTCAATAAATTACCGGGTTTCGTTCACTTAAGCAAGAATTTCTCTTGTTTCTTTCAATTTTACCGAGAATCTCGGACACCGTTTCCCCCCAGACTACTCAATTGTTGATTTCTGTTAAAAGATCTCAAGTCGCCATAGTCCTGTAACACCTAATTTTTTTAGGTAAAAAACTCAAAAACGCATATTTTTGAGAGAAATGGTCACAAACACTATGATTTCGGAAAATAAACATATTTTTCATAATGTTGAGATATAGGGCTGAAAGAAAATATATCATGTGTAGGGTCCAAAGGTGAAATTTATTGAGAAAAAGTGAGTTTAAAATAAGTATCATCTCACGTGTGTCTCTACCTTAACTTCCCTTATGAGTTCCTACAGCTATTGAATACACTTTCTTATGTAGGATTAGCTACTATTTGTTTTAAGGGTGTATTCAATCTAAATTACTTAAAATCAACAAATGGTTTTTGTGTCAAGTTCAGGCTTGATTATATAAGAAATATTATGAGAAATACATTGTGCTCTGTAATTTTAGGACATATGCAAAATAATGAGTACCATACTTGACATTCATCTCCATTTTATCACTAATATTACTTAAACTTTCAGACGCGTTCTTATATATAAATATTCCAGATTGTTCAAAGTTTTGAGTAATGCCTGTCGATTGCTTATTGGTATGAAATGCAAATGTAACACTAATATGTAGAAAGTGCATTTAAATGTTATTTTTTTCTGGCTGTAAGCTCGAAGGATTTTTGCGTAATATTTGAGTCCGAAGTATTAGTAAATTTCTCCGCGTCCTTCATATCTATTAATACGATTCGTCATATATTTTCTTGGTATATATCTTTCTGTTAAAATTTTATTTAAATTGTTAATTTTTTTTAGATGTCTCTCGATCTCCATGAAAAGAAATTTATCGGAAAAAACTCATGGAGTTATCAATAGTAATAAAAAAGGTAAAATTAAAAAATCTATTGCACAACATACTGCAGATGTAATTAAAAAGTTTGTTCACCTTAAGGGCGATTAATGAAAAACTATCATTTATTCATTTTACTCTGAGGGGTCCAAACTATGCTATATAGCTAATATAGCATATTAAGTTCCACATTGAGACCAATTAGATCTCTTAATGTTGGCAATCAATGTATATATATATATATATATATATATATATATATATATATATATATATATATATATATATATATATATATATGTATATATGTTTACCTTTCATGTATTTGACTTTAGCGAGTACCTTCTCTTTTGCTCATTACATATTGTAGTATCGCCGGTGCTTGGAAGGGCACGCACATGCCTCCTGGCCGTAGACATAGTCCAGCTGAATTTTGACAATTGTTTATAGTTAAACATTGATTCTGAAGACAAGCTACGAACAAAGCCGTCCCTGTTCTCGAAAAAACCCGTTTACTTTGAATTTGAGCATGGCGATCTGAAAAATTCTGTCGTTCACAGCTTCAACTATTAGCATGCGACTAAATTCTTCACTTTCAATATATACGATGGAGTGTTTAGAACACAGAAAATTTTGTTCTGTGCAATGAAATTAATAAAACATCATGGTGATGGTTCTTATAACAGTAATATTGATAATACCATCGCCTTTGACTGATCAACAGAATCAAAATTATTAGCGTCACGAGCATAATCGCTTTGAAAGGCAACTGAATAGCAAACTTGCCATTGAGGCTTGCTAATAAGTGATGGCACTGAAATTACAGGGGGCGGTGTTTTTCAAAATGATGCTGCGCGAAAAAGTGACCCTCCAACTGTGATTGCAAGAAAAAAGTGACTCTTACCTATTTTATCATGCACAAAAAAACTGTGATTCTCCCCCTGTATGTCACAAGCCATATATATAATTTCTCATTTGACCTTTGAATTCCAGGTAATACTTTTCAACACTTAAAAATAATCACTTTATACAGGGTTTCAAGTAATTTGATGACAAAAGATCACTTTCACACCAAACAATTCTACCAACGACATGCATTACAATTGGTTACTTAAATCAAAGGGGACAGTAGGTGTGTCATAGTTTGGCTGGTAATGGTAAAGACAGCACTATTGTTTTTGTCAAGAAACTTATTACAGCCTATAAGTCACTATTTTTATAACAAATGACTATGTATTACGAATTTCGACCAAGTGTTATCGGATTATGGATGGGGATGACTGTGATTATTGAACGACATCTTCCAATAAATCCCATAAATGCACAGAATTTCGTCGGCGTAAATATTTAATAGAGTACCCCTAGATAACCGGGAGACGAATTGATATTTTTTGGTGAAATTCCAATATCAAATTTGCAGTTCATATCTGCACTTTCAAACATCCTATTGTGATCAAGCACATTTGGATGCTAGAAAATATCCATAGTTTTCTCATAGACTCCCATGTATATTGAATCAACATTTTCGGTGAAATTCTGAAATCTAATTTCTTGTACACTTATACACGTGTAACTACCCTTTTCTAAACAAGTACATTTATATCAATCATCCAACACCTATAAATGAGAAAATATTGTTAGTTTTACATTGGAAAAATATCGTTCCTAGTTTTCTCATAGACAACCATGTATAGTTAATCAACATTTTCTATATGAAATCAAAAAAAAAATTACACACACGCGCTTTTAACCCCCACTTCAAACAAAGTACATTGACACAAATCATCAAAAATATATTAAGTGCAGATATAGCTTGTTTTGTAAGGAAAAATTGTTAAAAATTTGCCCAACAATGTCTTTTTGTTTCAATTTCATATTTCTGGACAATTAGATATTATTCCCTAATATTTTTCTTCGTTCAGCGAAGGAAAATACGAGTGACGTAATGACCGTGTCACCACGAGTCGAAGACGAGTGGTGACACGGTCATTACGTCACGAGTATTTTCCTTCGCTGAACGAAGAAAAATATTAGGGAATAATATACTTATCACATGCACAAGCCAAGAATTCGTTATTTTTTGCAAAATAAAATAAGTTTTCCATGACGATTCCGCGTTTAATCTTTTGAACTACTTTAGGAATAAATATCAGTACGCCGTGCACAAGTTGTCAATCATTTCCAGTCGTCCGTCGTGTGCGTTAGCGCTCACGTTCGTCCGTGTGTGGAGCAAATGACAGCTCTCGGTCTACACGTAGGCTACCTTCCGCAAAGTTATACTCTATTTCAAAGATAGCAAAGTCCTAGAAATTTATCACAGACGAAGATACGCTATTTTTCGGGAACAAATATCGACTGAATCTCGACGGCGCGAACACTGTAAACGTCGCGCCTAACCCTGTTTGAAATGCGTACGGAATCCACGGTATACGCGACCAGCTTCGAGTTCGTTGTTTCCGCAAATTATTCACGTAGTTCCTTCGGAATATACAGGCGGTACACTCTTGTGTTTACATTGTTCGGATTAGTAATGTCGTAGTCTGTGAAAATATCGATTTCATTACATGACTTTTGATCGTGGGAGAAACATCGGCCGCCATGTTGTTTGTTTACATATTTACGAGCACACCGAAGATCGACAAAAAAAGGTCAACGCACCAAAATTGATGACACAGACGCGGGTTGTCGTGACGTAGAACGACCAGAGAATAAATCCCGTATTTTTTGTTCCGAGACGACAAACTTGGCTTGTGCATGTGATAAAGCACTATATCGGCCACATTTTGGCTTCAAATAATTGCTCAAAAATATCAGCCCCCATAAAAACACCGCCCCCTGTAAATTCTGTCAAGTCCTTGACGTGTTATTATTTATCATATCATAGAACTATATTGACGTCGCAAATAAAGCGATCGGATTGGTATAGGCGTTAAAACAACCGTGTCATGTTCGCGATATGGAACGCGAGGAATAAGCACGAGCTCAGCACAGCTACAGGCAATCTCGCTATCGCTCGTGCATATACGTCGTGGAATGCTCGAAATCGCATTGTACACTCGTTGCCGGGTGTTTATTGTTTATCTATTTCATGATAACATCAATGATTGGTTACTTACCGATACAAGTCGAGTTACGAAAATAGTAACCGTCGCAACATCTGTATACCCTGTGAAGAAGTGACAATTAACATGTGATAAACAATATTACTGAATGCATTCCGTCTTGTCATGAACGATCATGCAATAATATACAGTTATTTTCAAAATACTGTATTTTTTGTGTGAGGATATTAGAGTTGAGAAGAGTAGTTTTGAGATCAATACCGAAGTACAGGATGTACGGGGACTCAATGTCTGCAATCCATGAATAAGAATATTATTTTCATTATACAAGCAAATTTGAAGTACCAGTTTCAGACTGCCCCCTCGGGATCGCGTGCTGTCAAAGACCCATCCTGGGAGTCTATCACAGTTAAGCAGACTTATGATTTGTAAGTAGCCTTCTTAAACTACGTGAATAAGTAGTCTTTCAGAAAAGAACACGATGAGAAAATTTAATCTTTCTAGATTTTCGTTTCAAACAGCTTTTAGGTCAAAAGTCGAAGAGCATCAAACAAGATCTCAAGTTATTGTACTCCGCGTCTACCAAGTAGATTAGTGAAATCATTTAAGAAGTTCTACGGTAGATACGGAGATGTTGTATCAAAATATGACCTGTCTGTTACTCAAATGATGAGTGACAGCATACCAAATTTTGACTCACAAAAGAAATTTGGTGAATTCACCAAATAACAATGGATTTGTCGCTTTGGGTCAATCTTGACGGGTGCGGCTAGCTGGCAGGGTACGCTTACCCATTCCGGACACCTGGTACCGTCACTATTTTGTGGTTCAAGATGACTCCATTGCCTTTGTCATTTTCAATATGTTCCTTGGACCTGGTAAATTTCTTAGTTACCTTGAATGATAACGATTATTGGACCTGATTTGATGTCTATTACTGCACGGAAGAACTCAATAGGTTACAGAAGCATATGTATCATGAGTTTACTTTTCACGCTGGTTACGTCTGTAGCTTGTCCAATTAAAACTGTGCTATAGAATGTCTGAAATACTTACGATCGTTCTCCAACGTCCTCAAAAACGCACACATGTGGATCACCTAGCTTCACACTTGTAAGCTGAGTATTAGAATATCCACAGAAAAGGATAAATACTAGTAGATGTGGAAAGGATACACGAAAGACATGTACTGATTTCATAGTTGGAGTTTTGATCTTTCCAGCAACGCAAGCGATGACTTAACGCTACATGTACCAAGGGCAAAGTCCAACAACTATTAACAATCCTGAATATGACAGATAATCTGTAACTGTACGTCTAACCAAACGATATTCACTCAGTGAACTGTTAATCGTCCAGGATTACGTTTGTTGCTCTCTGTGATAAAAAGTCCAAACTGAAACAATTGTCGTCAGTTTTCGTGACCAGTTTGGTTTCCAATGGGCGAGGTTCAACGAGAAAAAAACAACAAAAAAAACAAGCTAATTAACGGTAGAACAATTAAACCTACACATCATATTCTTCCTGTGTTCCTTGAAGTCCAGTAAACAATGCACTGAGTCGTACACTACACAACTGAACTAATAAGAGTTTACAATGTATGAGTCACTTCGGGTTCGTCAATAATAACCTGGTTTACCTGCACTCGGTGACTAAACAATGACGTGAAAAACGCACTGCAACTCGTTTTGCCGGTCGCATCAAGCTTTTCCACGAAACTCTTGCATACTCGTGCACGTGCATTAATACATCGGTGGATTGTTTTCAACCATGTGGTGACGTACTTCACTTAAGTTCAACATACGATTACCAAACAAATCAATAGGCATATTTGACTTATTGTTTTTGTGGCAATACCAATTCAAAGACACCAAAATAAGAATTCTTGTAAAATGTGTAATGAAGATAACCAAAATGAGCTCAAGAAACTATCAAGTCACACTGTAAGCAAAACACAATCTGAAAAGTATTTTGATCACACAAACTCGACAATAAATAATAATTAGACGATACGAGAGACGTAAAGACTATGTTATCACTGGCACAGAACGAACATTTACAAGGTGATGACGTCATACTGCATCGGGCAATTTATTAATCCTCTAGATATTGGTCGCGAGCAACACATTCCATGATCATAGGCAAGTAGCAACGCTTTAGGCACACAATCGTAAATACACAGATATCAAGTGACAGAATGCGACCAGCCACGAGTTACTGGCTCTTGAAAATTATTCGTGTATATCTTTATGAATGGGCTGAAATTCCATGCTCTACGTTTTTTTATGGTCGGTGTTATTTTTGCCGAACAAATTTCTGTCATGCGGCCCGGACGCAGCATCCCATTGCTGTGTTGGCATTGAAATTTATCTCAAGTCCGATGTTTTCAGGCGTTTTAGCCCAGGTATATCAACATAAACCTCTGCTGTTGCAACAAAACTTAATTTATATGCGCGGCATTTATGGCGTAATTAAAACCCTAAACACGTTTTCCTTTAACTTACATTAACCAAAATATGTGACCAGATATTTCATATGAATACATATAACGAGATCACGAAAAAATATTTTTCTGTGAACGGATACAATTTTAATTGACACCAAAACATTTTAATTGCAATCATTATTCTATTACTCTGCCGCAGATTTTTATTGAGACGTTGAACATCAGGTTTGAACTGATCATACCGGGGCGAGGACTTTCCTCCTAACATCTTGTCGAATTAATCGGTAAATCATGAGAAATAATGCCCATTAAAGAATGTCAGCAGGACCGAATCATTTTGCTTAGCCTACTAGGCGTTGTCCCCGGTTATAAGAGATGGCCATTTGTTCAATTAAGACAGGTTTCGATCTTGTCTCGTAATTACAAACATTTCTAATTCTTTCGGACGATTTTGATTTCTAACAAATCAAAGTCGAACACACTTCTATTCTTTTCCACCAAAACCGGCTATATCACAGGCTAAATTAAACTCTTTATTTCAGTTTAAGTATTTATCACGGCGAATGTTTATACTCAGGGTGCATCGCTTCCTACTTGATCTGACTGGTACTTATCAATTCATACGCTGTAGTTTTTGCAGCCGTAGGAGAACATAGCTGCTGTAATAAAATTCAATCACGTGAACTCAAAAATTCTTGCCTCACAAATAATTCCATATGATTGGCGTCGGTTTACTGCTCAAGAGGGGTTCGTATGTCGTTCAAACATCATGAAGGACAATTGCTTGTACACCTTTCTCTACCTATTTGTCGACGATGTGGTAAGATATATGTATGAAGAATATGATGAAAACAGGTCAGGTGAGGATTTTAGAAGCGAGATACACCTGACTTGATCGACAGGTTGGTCTCGAACTGACTTGTTTACCCTGTGACTCTGAATAGGTCACACGTACAGTTGTTTGATTTAATAGGATATATGTATCGACAGTTGAACTTTGATAAGAATACTGTGTGAACTGAAATATCATTCAAGAATATCATGCAATCTATGACTATTGCATTGCTGTCTCTAGAATAGTCGACTTTCGAAAAGGACCTCCTGTCTTTTCATTCCGTTTTGCAGAAAGTCGCGAGCAAGTTATAATCAGCAAAACAGGGGAAATGATACAAAGTACAATTTTCCTGAACATTGAGTCCATTTAGGAACTGCTTTCTAAACTGAGAGAATAACGAAGTAATGCTCATATTGTATAATATCATGTAGGGCGCAGCCCTTAGTGTCGCGCCAGAGGTCACTTATAATTAGAAATTGTTTTTCCGTCTGACGCAACGTCGATAGGGTCAACAATAGTATTGACTCATGATACGAAAGAATGAAAAAGAAGTAATTGCTAATATATATACAGTAGTATCAACCCTCCGCATTGTGTAAATCATAAATTAAATCATCAGGTTTACTAGGTCATCCACTGATGCGAACAGATTACACACACTCAATCAGACTCCAGCAGATGTAGATTTTCTATATAATTTGTAAAAAAGTCGGACATAAAGGACAATTTTTGTCCATAACATCTTGCATATATCATGATAACAACCCACTATGTTCAATAAAGGACGTATGATGCCGTCATTTTCGTTCATTCCAACTTGTCCCAACACAGAAACTGGCCAGCTTGGGATTATAACACAAGCATAATACTATTGTTCTCGATGCTTATCTACAAATGTTGGATCAGCCCAATGTCACTTATAATTAGTTATTGTAGTTCCGTCTGACGCAACGTCGGTAGAGTCAATAGTAGTATTGACTCATGATACGAAAGAATGAAATAGAAGTAAATGTTACTATATATATACAGTAGAAGCAACACTACGCATTGTGTAAATCATAAATTAAATCACCAAGTTTACTAGGTCATCCACTGATGCTCACAAATTACACGCACTCTATCAGACACCAGCAGATGCAAATGTTCTATTTAATTTGTAAAATGTCGGACATAAATGACATTTTTTGTAAATAACATCTTGCATCTATCGTGATAACTACCCACTATGTTCAATAACAGACGTATGATGCCGTCATTTTCGTTCATTCCAACTTGTCCCAACACAGAAACTGGCCAGCTTGGGATTATAACACATGCATAATACTATTGTTCTCGATGCTTATCTACAAATGTTAGATCAGCCCAATGTCACTTATAATTAGAAATTGTATTTCCGTCTGACGCAACGTCGGTAGAGTCAATAGTAGTATTGACTCATGATACGAAAGAATGAAATAGAAGTAAATGTTACTATATATATATATACAGTAGAGGCAACACTACGCATTGTGTAAACCCTAAATTAAATCACCAAGTTTACTAGGTCAACTACTGATGCTCACAAATTACACGCACTCTATCAGACACCAGCAGATGCAAATGTTCTATTTAATTTGTAAAAAGTCGGACATAAATGACAATTTTTGTAAATAACATCTTGCATCTATCGTGATAACTACCCACTATGTTCAATAACAGACGTATGATGCCGTCATTTTCGTTCATTCCAACTTGTCCCCACACAGAAACTGGCCAGCTTGGGATTATAACACATGCATAATACTATTGTTCTCGATGCTTATCTACAAATGTTGGATCAGCCCAATGTCACTTATAATTATTTATTGTATTTCCGTCTGACGCAACGTCGGTAGAGTCAATAGTAGTATTGACTCATGATACGAAAGAATGAAATAGAAGTAAATGTTACTATATATATATACAGTAGAAGCAACACTACGCATTGTGTAAACCATAAATTAAATCACCAAGTTTACTAGGTCATCCACTGATGCGCACAGATTACACGCACTCTATCAGACTCCAGCAGATGGAAATGTTCTATTTAATTTGTCAAAACGTCGGACATAAATGACAATTTTTGTGCATGACATCTTGCATCTGTCATGATAACAACCCACTACGTTCAATAACAGACGTATGATGCCGTCATTTTCGTTCATTCCAATTTTCCCCACACAGAAACTGGCCAGTTTGGGATTAAGCTCTCATAATTCACAAGCGCAATACTATTGTTCTCGATGCTTATCTACAAATGTTAAATCAGCCAAATGCTTTGACACCTTTAACGAAACGCGTATGTGATTGGATAAAATAGCTATTCCGAGCATTTGTAATCGCCCCTAGGCCTATGTACTGGTCAGACATCATGTTGCCTATATAATAGGAGTTCTAAACTTAGACAGTAGAGGGGAAAGTCCCCCTCTACTGTCTGTATTCTGAACTAAACTACAAAAATCTGTTGCACTGCTACAAAGTTTCGTCTAAGACTCCATGCCGAGTTTCTCCTCAGTGGGTTCTAACATAGGGATAGAGTTGGACCAGACGCTACAAGACAGTAAACGATACAGAAATTGTGTGACATACTATAGAACTGAACATTCATCTACATTGAAACGCTGAATATATTGTACAGTATAGCAGTCGAAAAACCCAAACTTCGGTCATATGTTTTCATCGGGAAGTGACGCAACAAACATGGAGGTAGCTCCATGCTACAAATGACTCCATCGCCACGCTAAAACCCGGATGTTTCACATAGAGAAGCCGTCGTACAACTGCCACAAATCGACATCAAATTGTTCAAGTTGGAGACGGTCATATCAGTTCAGTATAGATAAAAGTACAATCAAATTTGCAACACACGTGGTTGGGCCGAAAAAAGAAAACTAAATTCCATAGTGTCCCACCAATCCACATAGTGGATCCATGGAGCAAAAACCTGTGATGTTCCCTACATCACAGACAAGGTCTGTGCCTACATGGATTGTTAATACTAGCGGAAATGATTCAGGGTCAGTGTGTGTTATCTAAAAAGTTGCCACAAGCTTTAACTAAGTGCTAATTGTATGCACTCAATCCCTCTCTAAAGAGAAAAAATTCTCATGTTTTTCTGATGCACCATAGGTACAATGCTGTGTGGACCTTTGTGTACATGTTCCGTTCACTATATTACCCTGCACCACAATAGAGGGAAACACTGTGGACGAACACAAATCATTATACACAGACTTAGGTGGATGCAAAGTTTGCAAGTACCAAAGACCACAGTATGTGAAAAAAGGGCCAAGGCTACTTCTTTGGCGTCTCTACACGCTACTCCGCTCTGCGTGGCAGGGCTATACTACGGCTACGGCGTAGTCATAGCCGAGCGCTCTTGACTCATACCGGCCGTAGGGCTAATAGGTCACCATCGCGCATCGGTTGATACCGTGGCAGAAAATTAATGTAATAGTATCCTCCATGACTTTATTTTTAGGTCACGAGTACGTCAGTCCAAGGAGGTAAAAAGTTCTCTTCTACCTCAATGGTTAGTCATGGAGCGAGGAGCGGAGCTAGTACCTCCAGGCTATACGGTACGGCAAGCATTGGGAAATATCTTTGTCATTGCATGCTCATTGTGTTTCGAATGTCATTAAACACGACTTTGCAAGGTTTGCATAGTATTCCCTGTTTGATGAACGTTAGTGATGTAATTGTGGGGAAATTAGTTAAATCAACATTATTCGGAATCGCAACTGTCTTAAAAAGAGCGAGGAGCTAGCTCCATGCAAAGAGTAATCTGAATTCTCTGCCCATATGCGGGGGTTGTCAACGTGATGTAATAGCCATTCCCCAGATTGCCATCGATAAAGTATGTGCGTAAACAAGAAAAGTAAACTCATGAATTTTAATAGACGTGGTGGGTATGGCCGATTTTGGCCATATGGGCCATAGCCACCACGTCTAAATCTGTAAAAAAAAGCTGCAAAAGCTGTCATGTTGGCATAGCATCTGTACATGCCAAACGACCAATATTGCAAGCTGAAACCTTTTCCGTCTAAAACCTGGCAATTTGTTTCCAGTTACTGATATAGAGGGCTCTTATCTAAATGTTAGGTCAATCCAAGCATTCTTGGCGTAGCTCGTTCACACGCACGACAGTTCTCTCTCTTTTTTATTTTTAATGCATGATGTTAACGATATTTTATATCAAGGACGAGATGGAATAATATTTTATTAAGGGCGAGTTAAAAATAATACCATGTATGGGCCAAGACAGATATACATGCCCTCATGAATAGTAATGACATCTCATGAATAATAATGACATGAGAATATGTCACAGTGTCTTTAACGATATATATTATATCTTAATGCCAGGAAGACCTCTTAGATAATTTCTTACTCGTCATTTTTAACTGCACAGTTTTTGCAGCGATTTTTGTAAATATTTTTCAAACTTTAAGGGATATTTGAATGTGTGATATCTTTCGAGCCTAGACGTACTAACGTTGCATTTTGCTAATTTCTAAAGAATGGTTTCATACAAGCCAAAGAAAATGAAAAATCAGTTCTTCAAATTATTATTTTCATCGGAAAACTCCCTCCTTCATCAAGACGATGCATGTAGTATTTACTAATCTTTCTTGATGTCGGATTAAGGATTGAGTTGGCATTGATGCCTTTATAAGTGTCGTATTAGGGTCAGTTGCTGTCAAAAGAAGGTATACCAGAGTGTTCAATGGAGTTTCTGTTGGAGCTGAAGATGTTAAGTTCAAAACCGTAAGTACGATTATATTTACGCTTTAGTCTGTAAATATCGTAATTGTACACTGTAAAAATAGCGGACGCAAGACGCGTCTTTACGCGTTCAAAATGTACATGTCGGTGTTCAAATTTGAACGGCTAGTGTTCACATTGTTAACACTAGTGTTCATATTATTAACAATGATGTTCAAAACCTGAACACGATGTGTTAACAGCCATCTCCTTCAAGTGTTCAAAAACTCAGCATCACAGAAATTTTACAATACTCTGAAACAGTTAACAATCTTTTGTCTTTTTTACTTTACAATGTCTATATTAACTTTACTACTGCCTCGCTGTCAGACATACGTACACGGATTTTGGTATGACAAATTTCACACTAAGTGAAAAATATTTCCGCTCTACAATTGCTGAAAGCGTGTTTTTTCTAAAAAAGAGAGTATAAAAAGTAAATTCATACGTTTATTTCGGGTTGAAATTTCGAAAATTTGAAAGGACAATCAGAAAACCACCATGGACGTTTAAATTTTAACATCGGCGTGCAAGAGGCGTTCTATTTCTAAACACTTGGTGTTCAAGTTTGGTGCCTTTTCTTATCCCATGATGCATCAAAACGGAAGTTGCGACATTTTTCTTGTAAGCGCACGCTGAAGTTGTGATCGTGCGGAAACAAGACCACAAAGGGTAAGTTTTCTCTCCAAAATAGTAAAAGGTTTTAGATTTTGAAGCATCTGTATTATTATCCTTTGAAATTAATTGTGTTGTACTTTGAAATAGCTTAACTATGTGAAGAAACCTTTTTTCTTTCAGTGGCTGGTATACCAACAACTAGCTGTGATTACGCAGTGTTACTTTTGGCCATGGCCTATCGATCGATCTTTCTCGGGTCAAGGGTCATCGGAACACACTGTAGCGATAACCCTTGACCTGAGCGCGATCGATACGCCTTGCATAGTACCGCTGCGTAATCACAGCTGACACATGTCTTTTAGTAGAGACAATCGCATGTAAAACATCGTAGATTATACAATGTATTGTTTCAGCATATGAGAGTTTGGCTTTTTTATATTAATCAGTTTATGACAAGAATAAGCAAATATTTTGTAACAGTATTGAAAAGAGGCTCCCCTTTTCCTTAACCTAATCAGCCCCTTCTCTTTCATAGAAAGTCTCATCTCGCCACATTACCTATTCTTGCATTATTTTCAGGATATAAAAAAATGGACTTAACTGAAAATCGAAGAGTTGTTACAGAAGAGGTAGCTGTCTGGAACCAAGCTTGAGAACCCCAATTCATCTCTAATGTAGATTTAAACTTTCAAGGGTCAGTAACTGAATTTTCATAAGTTTCTGTATTTGTGTTCTTATATTATCTAAGCTTTGGTAGCATGCTATGATCAACTATATGTTGCCGGAGAATAAGCTTTCACAGACGTGTAGTCTCCCTTATCAGATGCAAGGGTGGAATGAAAAATTAA
>LD358571.1:12098-22884 GCA_001465055.1 Ptychodera flava | reverse complement strand
GGTTTAATCTTTCGCATGGATGTAGCCTCCACAATACCCGCATCCCCCAATCCTTAACAATAGGCTATATTCATGAGCGGAGTGATTGGGCTTTAAATATTATATTACATTGGACTGCTCTCCACACTGTTTTTCAGATGTCTACACAAGCAATCCTTATCATCAAAGAATATGGCATGGCATTATCTAAGCAGAATAGTTTTCTATGTATTTGATTCTCATAGCAGAAATGATGCAGGCTATCTACACTACCGTACAATGGACATGCCGTGCCAGTCATTGTTGACTCTTTGACCGGGCTTTGTAATCATTTACAACATTTGGTTTGCACATTAACAGACAAACCACTTGAAATCGTACCTTTTGAAATTACATCAGATTCTCTTCATACCCTGACTATCATAATTTATGTAGTGAATTCAAAACTTACACATCCTTTATACATGCTGACATCAATAGAGAATCTGATTTTCAATTCATTACAAACAAATGTCAAACAAATGTTCAAGCTCAAACAAACTCCCCAAAAATTCATGTAACCCACATCAAACAACCCCACCACCACCAATCCATCATAACCTCTCCCAGTGCATACAACATGAAATGCAGGCAGGGACTGTGTCATTAACAATGACTTGTTGAATCAAACCATAGATTAAAATTTGCGGCAAACATATCCATGTGAACAGACATTATGCAAATAAATCACAGTAAATGTACAACAAGTGTCCTGAAAAGATGTAATATTTTGAAGAAAATTTGGGCATTAACTACATATATTCTTACATTATACTCCAATCTCCACAAAGTTAATCATTACCATTATGGGGACACTTGCATCTAAAAAACGGTGCATTTTTCTGGCTCTTTCTCCACTGATAATATACAATCTAAAGTACCGGTAGTTATATCAAATATCATCAGACATTACATAACACTGAGTCAACAATTCAACTTCAGATACCAATAGCTTGGCTAGTACTTTATGGCAAGTAGCCTCAACTCTTCTTTTTTTTAACCTCTCTGCTTGGCAGCATTATCATTTCAAGACATCGAAATTTGTTCCTGTGTTTTATTAATTTGAACTAAATTATGGCTTGTAGTATTTATTGGTGTTATTCTGTAAAAATTACAGCACAATGTTCAAAGAAGTTCAAGGCAAACGATTATCTGTATGAGTGAAGTGTATAAGCACTGTTCTCCCTGAATAAGGTAACAGGGGTGTGGTGCCCTCTTGTAAATTTCAAGCGCCCCCTTGCCAGAAATGAAAAAGATTTATTGTTTTGAAAAAAAAAACCAATAAAATGAACGGGAAAAAAAAGTTGACAGTGATTTACAAGCAAAATGCAAGCATGAGAGTCGATCCTGCAGGCTGCAAACATAATTCTCATCCATCTTGCAAATCTCGCGAGTTTGTGATGTCATCCAAGATCATAAGCCCATGTGCAACTCATAGATAGCAGCCATATTTGCATGGCACAGGCCGTCGTAACGTTAGCCACGGTTCCTCCACAGGGAGGGTGCATTAGGTAACCAACTTAGCTGAGTAAACATGCCAAGGAGCTTGTGGGTAACCAAGGACAGCAGAGTACACTGAAGTTTTTACAGGAGGTTAGAAGTTCGCTTGTGTATTCCTTCCCAAAGCAAAACAACCTATTTTTAGGCTCGGCCAGACGTGTATCAGGCCGAGAACACGTGAGTGTTATTGTGATAATTTTGACATCGATGAATAAATGTATGTAATCTTCATTCAAATCAGGGAACGGGAATAAAAGTTATGGAACATACACTGTCTCAGATTTCTTTTCATTTGAGTTTTTTTATACGAAAAAAATCTGAAAAAAATACTCCCAAAGTGCCACCAAATAACACCACTTTAATCTCTATTTTTCAAAAGCTCAAACAGCAGGAGGGGGGCACCCCCTCCTGACCTCCCCCAATGACCGCTTACGCGGCCGCACCACATCTTCACCCTCTTGTAAACAAATCATGTGGAAAACACTGTATAAAGCACAGACCACTTCCCTACACTCTCCAATAACCAAACACTAAGTTTTGGTGGCATGTATTAAAACTGAATTTCGTAGCTCAAAAAAACAGCAACAAATTTTTTTATGGTAACATTACACTAATAACAAAAATAGTGGCAATGTCACTGTTCACTCCCATATAGTTATCAAAACAAGCCAACAATTGTATAAAACATGGACATACAGATAGACAAGCTGGCATACACAGACTGGCACAGAGTGATGACATTGGCCCTCAAGTGTGCCTCGGCCCATGGAGAGTGATAAAGATATAACAAACAGCTGAATGTAATGATAAAATAGTTAAGTATAGGCCTACAGGCACACAGGGTGAATATGTTACAGCAATTTGATTAGTTTCTTTTCCTTTTCTACTTCTGTGATAATTTTTTAGACAATCAATCTGCAAGGCAGTTTATGTATTGACAAATATGTTATACAAGCTCACAGCAAAAAAACTGTTCTTAATTTTTCATTTATAATATTAAGGGCTCGAAATTAACGGTGGTCTTGCGTCCAAAGACCACCACTATTCCATTCTTGCCCACCAAATTTATAAATTTGGTGGTCTGTTTGGACCACCACTGTCTGCGTTGGGTAGTTTGAAAACTGCGTTGTTCGAAAAATGACCATACACCGACCAAATGGTACTTCCGATTTGTTCTCTAGAGGTGAAATGGCTGAGTCACCATACCACCGCCCCTACCTGTCTCACTCACAACCATTTTGCATAACCCACTTACATGACATACAACTTTTACTGATGTGTCTGTTTTGCATGTTTTGTGGAGAGCCGTGAAACTGTTTGAATATGTAATGCTATCACTTATGATATATGACGTTCAACACTACTATTGGACATCACCATTGGATACGCGCACTACGAAGCGTTCATGAATAATTAAATGCCACGAGGTTTAGATCACAAGTTTGCGTTGTACTTGTTCCCACGTGAGGTGACATCTCCTTTGATATTTAAACTGGTATTTAAAGAACATGAGCGGCGGTTTATTTAAGTTCGGTTTCAAGAGACTCTGTGATACTCCCATCTCATCAGAAAATGCGAGCCGTGGAAGATCCAGCACAGATTGTAAAACAAAAACTGATTCAATATCACCCGCACCATGTACCAGGAGACGATGACAAACATGAACCTGGCACTAGTGACAGTAAGGTCGCCCCGTTATCACCAAAAAAACAGAAAGTAATCAAGAAATTTTCTGACAGGTGGAAGGACTCTCGCCCATGGTTGGTTTACTGTGGTGAAAAAAAATATGATGTACTGCCAGGGGTGCCGCGATTTCACAACACTTGACAGTGCGTTTCGCGAGGGGACAAGTAACTTTCGTTTGTCGTCTATTATGAAACACGAAGTAAGTGAACCCCACAAGAAAGCAGTCAGTGTGTTCAAGGTGAGGCAGTTGGAAGGTACACGTACAAATGCACCGATCGAACAGGGATTTATAAATGTCGAACGTGAGCAAATCAAGAAGATTGAGAAACTCTTTCGTACTGCTTACTTTTTGGCTATCGCCGAGAGGCCATTTTCTGATTTCCCATCTTTGTGCACATTGCAAGAATTGAACGAGGTCGATCTAGGGTCAGCTTACAAAAATGATAAACAAGCGTATACATTTTTACATTTCATCGCCGAAGTCCAGCGTGAAGAACTGAAGAGTCTTGTTGACAGGAGTGTATTGTTTTCACTTTTAATTGACTCTGCTACCGATGTGGCAATTATCGACGAGGAAATACTGTATCTTTGTCTGATCGAAGAGGGGCGACCTGTCACAAAATATTTTTCCTTGCAAGCACTCGACCGTGCAAATAGTGAAGGGATTTTGAAATCGATTGATACAGCCTTCAACGATGAACTTGGTATAGAAAATTGGAAAGAGCGAATTGTTGGATTTGGAGCAGATGGGGCTGCCGTGAACTTCGGCAAAAATCAGGGTGTCAGTGCGAGATTATCTCATGATGTGCCTTCATTGATTGGTGTGCACTGTGTGGCCCATCGGATGGAACTTGCGATCAAGCACTCTTTGAAAGCATGTCAGTATTTCAAAGACGTAGAAGTTTTCCTGTTGAACATTTTTAAGTTTTATAAGAATTCACCATTAAATTGGACCAATCTGCAAGAGGCTGGAGCTTACAGACTATCCAATGTGCAAGGTACTCAATGGATTGGCCACCACGAGCGTGCACTTGACAATGTGACGAAGAATTACGTGGCTCTTGTTACTCACCTTGATCAGATATCAATCAATGGACAGTCATCTGACGCAGAGAACAAAGCGAGGGGCAATTTGTTAGGCTATTGAAATCATACAGATTTATAAAGTCCATATATACGTACTACTTGACATATACAGAGAACTGGCACGTCTGTCATTAATGTTTCAAAAAAATGATAGCTCAGTTGAAACAGTTGAGAGTTGTTTACGTGCTGCTATTGGTAATCTAGGAGAATTGAGAGACAACCCTGGTCCACGAGAAGTGGAATTCAATGGCAAAATCACAGTCAATGGCGATATCATCACATTTGAGGGTTTACAGTGTAACACTGCTGAGAGAGGTAGAGCACTAACCAGGCCAGAATGCGATACGACAGTGAACAGAGATAAGACAGAATTTATTGACAATTGTATGAATCAGTTGGAAACTAGATTTCATACTTTTGAAGAAAATGAAATCTTAGGAAATATCAAAGTGATTAATCAAAGAAACTGGCCTGTCAAGGACATGAATGGAATGCAGAAATATGGCCATCATGAAGTGCAACAATTGGCTACACACTTTCAGGCCTTGCTTATCAGACAAGACTGTGATATTGATGCAATCCCACTAGAATGGCGTGAACTTTAAGCTAGCTTTACATGAAACAGTTATTCAGCCACAGTTAACCTACTTTGATTTCTGGCAACGCTATCTAAGACAGCAACCACAGGAATTCACAAATGTACTTACCTTAGTGAAGATTATTCTCTTGATACCTATCCATACCAGCGAGTGTGAACGAGGTTTCAGTATTATGGGTAAAATAAAGACTGATTGGAGGAGTAGTCTATCAACTGACAGACTGAATGAGCTGATGCGTATCAAGTTGCTGGGTGTACCATTGGAAGAGTTTAATCCCCAACCACCAGTTGAAATGTGGTGGACTGTTGGCCGGAGGACCAGGAGACCCAACACAACTCCATTGACCCCGTCTTGATGACAGTGACTAAGTAACTTTGACCATGATAAACATTCAATTTCATGGTAAACACAAAGTAAATTTTATTTCGCATTGATTAACCACCAAACTTAAGTTTGAACCACCCAAATGTAATCTATGGTGGTCTGCACAGACCACCATATTCAAAATTTAATTTTGAGCCCTGATATTTGATATGGATTGAAATACATAACATGCAACCAATGTTTACACTTTGTCGACATACACCAGATACATGGAGAGATTTCAGCATAGGATCATAAACTCAGAAACCCTACAGGGAAAAGTAAATATTGTTTTCTTCCAGAACAACTGGTATATCCACATCTGGAACAACTTACAAACTTAACCAATTACACACGGATGATGACACAAGAGATAAAGTTAAGAAATTTAACTGTGGTGAACTTGACTATGCCTTTCAAATCTTTACCTTACTTGACATCTTGAACTAATACACACTGCACGGTTAATTGCATGCGAAAATACACCAGGGATGGATCATTTGATAAAGGGGAATGTCTGGAAGATTGATGAGATACATTATCTTTTTATCCGATCCATTGTACATTCTTTTTTCCCACTCTCCCTCCTTTTCTTTTCGTCAAACCTTCTCTGGCTGATTTTTTTATTGACATTTGTTTGGAATTTTTTTCAAAATCTGCCAGGAACCAGATCAGTAGTTATAGGAGAAAACAATTTTTGACCAAAAAAGGCAAAAATTGCCCCCAAAATAAAAAAATTGCCAGTTTCAACCTAACTTCAATATATTATATCAAGATATATCTTAGATACCTGTATAACAAATATCAAAGCTATCAGATCAGTAGTTTTTGGATAAAAAAAAATTTATCAAAAATTGGGAAAATTGCCCCAAAATTACAAATATGACAATATCAATATATTTTGTACAAACTTGACTCAGGTCATCCTGAGGAACATGAATACTAACTTTCAGAGTAATCAGACGAGCGATTTTTGAGAACAAGATTTTTTGAATAAAAACGGAAAAAAATTCCCTAAAAATACAAACATGCAAATTTCATCCTAATTTGTGCATACATAATTTAAGATACCTAAAGGAATCTGCATACTAAGTTTCAACCTAATCTGACCAATGCTTACCGAGTTTTAGCCATTTGCAGGATTTTTCCTGTTTTCCCCTCATTTGCATATTTTGGCACTGACATGTTCATTTGAACAAATTCACATCTCCACCCCTAGGTGCATCTGTACACCAAATACTAAGATGGCAGCCATTGCGGTTTAAGAGTTTTTGATCTGGACGGACTAACAGACATACATACATAGACACACAGAGACGTCATTTTGCCACCTTATAAGAAGACCTCCCATTGCATATATAATATGCATATATGGGAGCTAAAAATGGACAGTGTACTAAAAGTCTATGCTCATCATAAATTTAGAGGTTAGCAACCCAACTCTCAGTCTCAGTCAAACACATTATCTAACTTGTGTACTGAAGGAAATCACCCGTATGGGTACGAGCAGCAGGCCCTTGACTGTATTGCAAATAAATTTCCCACTTTTTTTTGTGTTCCATGATTTTCTGTTTCCATATTTAATTCTGTCAAACGATGCATATGTGATGATTACTACTACAGTAGCCCACCTTCCCATCATTCTACCAAATGATACATATGTGATATATACTACAGTAACTCACCTTCCAATAGTGCCTCACTAGTGATGAACTCTTCTCCAAGTTCTACAGTTTCTGTAATTATTTCTTGCAGTGCAACATTAGATTGAGCATCAGGTAATTTTTTCATTAGCTCACTTATAAATTTATCCTTTAGGTCAAGCTTCAATTGAAGATCTGTGATATTAGGCTGTAATTTTTCAAATCTATCTTTCAGTATGAGATAATCAGTATGCTGTGCAATGATAACTTTGTTGTCCATCTCACTCTTTTCTTTAAAGCGCTTTTCTAATTGTGACTTTTCTTGAAGGGTTTCTTCTAACTGATTTTCCAAAATTTCCTTAGCTGTCTTAAATTTAGACTTCTGCTTGAGTGCTTCATCTAACTGATTTTCCAAACTTTCCTTAGTTGTCTTAAATTTAGACTTCTCCTTGAGTGCTTCATCTAACTGGTTTTCCAAACTTTCCTTAGCTGCAAGGAATTCAGACTCTTTAATGTTAAGCTTATTATGTACAGACTGAAATTTAGACTTTTCTATTGCTAAATATCTGATGACAGAATCTTTGAGGCGTTCTTGGCTGATCTGAAATGGGAGCAAACTTCTGGCTTGCAAACTCAGAGTTTCATCTGATGCTGTGATAGGTAGAATGGGCTTTCCATCTAGGAAAAGTTGTTCATCCAATTCTGAAATGAAGCAAAATATCAGGACAATTCACAAATATAGTCATTTGTGTTCTCAAGTACGATGTGGTTAGATACTGTTGGAATTTCCATAACCTGCAATCTACACACAAACACACAAAAATACACACACAGACACAGACATTGGTCTCTGTTTGTCTATATGTCACACAAACAGAGTATGAATCTGTGATGGATATTTTATAGCACTATAATGGTAGTAATATTGTGTTTTACAATAGTGTGAGAAAGCAAAAGATCAAAAACCTTCCAATTACTTGATATTTCTTACCAGAAAAGCTTTGTCTTCCATCTGCACCTGAAACGACAGTCAACAGATACCGTACAAATCCCAGTAAGGCCAAGATTTCAAGTCTAGAGGTCAGGATATGTTGAACCCTGTCTGTCATTGCCATCACCACTTGGAGTATATCATACTGCTTTCCTCTCTGTCTGGTCAACTTCCAAGGATTGAGGAGGGAACAGACATTGGTCTCAGTGGATGGCTTCATTTCGAGTTTATGATCAAGCTCAAGTATTATCATCTTTGATCCCTCACCTGTAATATAATATTCCAATTATATCATTCCATTTTATGGTGTAATCTAACTACAACAGTTACTCTGATTACATTTTGCAGCAGTGCATTCTGAAACATGTGGTACTGCATCAAACTGCATGGAGCAATGCTATATACCACATTAGGTAAAAATAGCAACAATATCACTGTTCGCTCCCATATAGTTATCAAAACAAGCCAACAATTGTATGAAACATGGACATACATACAGACAGACTGACATACACAGACTGGCACAGAGTGATGACATTGGCCCCCAAGTGTGCCTTGGCCCACGGAGAGTGATAAAGATATAACAAGTCATTGACAATGACATAGTCCCCACTTGTAATAGGAGTATTAGTCTTGATGGGGCATGGAATGTGGTCATTAAGAAGTATCACTGGAGTGTATATGTTGAGATCTTTGGGCACATAGGTCTATGTCGTTGTTCCCAATTTGAAACACATGAGGCATGTCTAAGTTATGGTTCTTAATCTGGAAAAAAGATCAGACCTCTAGCTGTATTGGCCAGCCAAGAAATACATATGCGCATAATAAATGAGGTACAAGATGTGACATCTTAAGGTCTAATATCCTGTCAAAATTGAAGGGTATAGAACTTGTGGTTACTGAGTTATGCCTATATATGTATAATCAAGGTCAAAGGTCATCGAGGTCACGTGATTGTATTGTATTGCTAATTAATCACTATATGCCAAAAATCAGACCTCTAGCTCTATTCGCTTGCCCAGAATTAGATATGTACATAATTAATGAGGTAAGGCCTGTGTTGTCATAAGGTCTCCCATCCTACTAAATATAAAGGACATAGCACTTGTGGTTACTTATTTATTGACATAAACGTATATTTTAGGTAAAAGGTCATTGCGGTCACATGACATTTTGTCAAAAAATTACTATCCTTTAGTTATCCCTATATACCAAAAATCAGACATCTAGCTCTATTGGCTTGCTCAGAATTAGATATGTGCATAATTAATGAGGTACAGTATGTGGCGTCATAAGGTCTCCCATCAAAACAAATATGAAGGGTGTAGCACTTGTGGTTACTGAGTTATGGACAAATATGTATACTTTGAGGTCAAAGGTCATTGAGGTCACGTGACATTTTGTCAAAAAATTTCTGTCCTATAGTTATCCCTATATACCAAAAATCAGACCTCTAGCTATATTGGCTCACTCAAAATTAGATATGTGCATAATTAATGAGGTACAATATGTGGCGTCATAAGGTGTCCCATCATACCATATATGAAGGGTGTAGCACTTGTGGTTACTGTGTTATGGACAACTATGTATATTTGAGGTCCAAGGTCACCGAGGTCACGTGACATTTTGTCAAAATGTCTGAGATATCTGCGTGAACGGATGGACTCATGGATGGAAGAATGGACGGACATGACCCATCTATAAGCCCCCCTCATGACGGGATGCTTGCATCTAAAAAACAGTGCACTTTTTTGGGCTCTTTCTGCACTGATAATATGCAATCTAAAGTAGTTATATCAGATATAACCAGACATTACATAACGCTTTGTCAACAACTTCAGATACCAATAGCTTGGCCGGTACTACTTTATGCCAAGGTATTGTACAGTGAAGCGGCACAAACTCAGTCTCGTGTAAACCTTGACAACAGTATTATCATTTCAGGACATTGGAATTTGTTCCTACTTTTATTAATTTTAACTAACATATGGCTTGTAGTATATTTATAGGTCCTATTCTGCGAAAATTAGGGTACAATGTTCAAAGAAGTTCAAGGCCAACGATTATCTGTATGAGTGAAGTGTGTAAGGCAGAAATGTCTTCCCTGTACACCAACTTAATCACTATCTCTAATCATATATTGCAAACAGCTTACGAGATGGCAAATAACTTTAATTAGGAGCTCCATACCCCTTGAAACCCCTATTTCAAGGGGTGAATGTGCATTGAATATGCATTGTTTATTAGATGAAAACGTCCCCTAATGTGGACTTCATCCATGGGGACTAAAAACTGTGTCACTGCATCCTTTTTGCAATATGAATACGATGAGAAACTAAATTTTTATTTTTCTTGGCCTTATACATGAGAGTCTATTGAGAACTGACTTATACATGGGAGTCTATGGAGAACTGCCTTACACATTGGAGTCTACGGAGAACTGCCTTATACATGAAAGTCTATGGAGAACTGCCTTATACATGTGAGTCTATGGAGGTGTAAACTAAAAATAGTGTCAATGACACTGTCCTCCCATTTTGCAGCGATACTAAGTACTAGTACACACATGACATTGCATTCTAACAGGTTGACTAAGAAAATTCCATTGCAAGTCCAAATTAATCTTATACCCCAGAAATATGAAATGCTCCATGTCATAATGACTTTTACACGTCTGACAGAAAACAACCCTAGGATCAAGACTATCATGTTTTTACAGCAATCCAACAAATACTTTGGGAGAAAATGATTTTTGACAAAAATGGGAAATATTGCCCCAAAAATACAAATATTAAAATTTCACCACAATTTGAACAAATCTGACAAAGGCCAACCCTAGGATCATACATACAAGTTTTCAAGGCAATGGGATGAGTGCTTTCAGAAAAGATTTTTTGACA
>LD358567.1:157836-190475 GCA_001465055.1 Ptychodera flava | reverse complement strand
ATCGACGGCATGATTGGTGGTTGAAATTACTATTGGTGCTGGCTGGAGCAGGTGCATATTGGACATGCTGGGCGTCGCTCCAACCTCGTCGATGAGCAGGCGGCGACTAACATGTAGCTCTTTGTATTCTTTGTCTTGTCATGTATGTTATCGGAGGAAATGATGCAAGTAGATTATATAGCAGTGAATGAGGTAAGGAGGCAGATGCAGGTTGAGTCACGCCAGGGTACATATAGCAAGTGATTAGGTGAAGCAGTGTGTGGTGGCCTGCACGGATCAGTGGTCTTGGCCTCAATCTCAGCGCCTCTTTCCAACATTAACCATGATTATAGCAAAGCCATAATCAGCCATTATGCGAAGAACAGATACTATGGACCGATATAGCTGTTTGACTGCATTCACAAATACTGTTAAGAGGGGTTGGATGGAGCAATTCAGAAGATTCATAAAACCTTCAAGTCGAGACAGTAGATGACTTAAAAATTGTGCTCTATGTATGGGGGGCTGCAATATTTAGGTTCCCTATTGTTGTCTTACATTTTGAGTTTTCATAATTTGATATATTTCAATGGTTCTAAGGTAATTGATAAATAAACGCATTTAGAACCCTGTTTTGTCGAATTTTATGACTCCTATCTCAACGAAATCTAAAAACCTATGAATTCCATTGAATTTGTGAAAAAAATCCTAGTTAGGCCTCATAGCAGGACAGTTTTGTAGAAACCCAAGAAGGCGTCAAAACAGGACGGAAGCTGCAACTGTTCATTATATTTTCCATATTTCTGTGCAAATATATCAAAAGCAGTTTCTTGATGTCTCCCAACAGCTGGTTTAAAGACACAATATTCAGTTTCTCGACAAAGCCTGTATATATAAATATTGGTGATAATGGAATAAGAGTCCAGATTGAAATTCAGTTATAAATGCTGCAAATGCACGGTACATGTTCACAGGCTGTGTTGGCAAGCTGAATACTGGATAGTTCAATGTGCTGTAGACATAGGAGTAGAATGCGAATGCAATCGTAAAAACTGAACATAACATCGTCAAAATTATATAAATATAAAAAGTAACAAAGCTGCTGCCTACGTGCAGTCTCACGTTCACTGCATACTGTCATTCACAGTGATAGCCCAGACTCCGATGCAGTTGAAGAAGAGTTTTGATCATATGATGCCCATGAAAGTTACGCATAGTTGTACACAAGGTCCGGACAGAGAACAGTGCATGAAAAACTAGTAGAATTGAGGGTTACAAGAAAATGTTCGAATGTTAGAATAATGACATATAAAAGAAAAAAGATGGAGTCACAAAAATCAATTAAAATCAATATGTAAAACCTTTCAAAGTTAATGCAATCATCAAAATTTTCACAATCATTCTCATTGTACAATAACACAAAGTAAAATTTTGAATAATAAAGACTCAATTTTTTATAAAGAAATATGTGATTAAATGGAATTATTTTTTCATGCAGTTTATATTGTGATTTTGTAGAGAGACATAGCCATCTCTTTGTACCAACTGTTAAATCAAGGGTACACAATTGAAAGACTTTCTCTACATTCAAAAGGCTTGATTGGCAGGTATCACAAACTTGCAGATAAATACGAATGGTATCAGTGACATTGGGCTTTAGTTGGTGAACACCTCCTATTTGACTTACTGATTGATATAACACGATTGGAACTTATTTGGGATAATTGGATGGTGAAGTTATATTTGTTTGATCTGCAAATTTAAGCTCATCTGCTTTTCTTTTTTATGTTACACAATAGTTTTTATAAGTGATTTGCTATATTGCAACAATCAGCTAAAGAGCACCTTACACTTTTGAGAAATTTTAAAAATATGGAAATCCAATTTTCTCACATTCCTGGCCGCCGGGAGTGCGGAATCGACAGTGTGGGAAAAATCAATCCCACAGTCTCAGAAACCGTCCCGCACTCTGTAGTAAATATTACACGAGCTCTGATTGGATGATAAACAGTCTGTTTTGTTCCACGCGCAAAATGTTATCAAATGGCACGACGAGTAACAAACAGACCAGAACTACAAAGTAAGCAGGTCAAAGTAAAGTGGCAGACGACAGACTTGTCACGATTTTGGATAATGTTGTACATGTCCAATGTGAATTTAACGCATTTTGTGGTTATGTGAGAAAAAGAATCTCACACAGCAAGGACCTGGGATCAGATTTCTCACACTAGTTGGGGATATTTTGTCTCACACTCGCCTGCGGCTCATGTGAGACAAAATATCCCCAACTCGTGTGAGAAATCTGATCCCAGATCCTTGGGGGTGTGAGATTCTATTAATCCCAAATTAGTTCCAATCGTGTTATATATGGCGGGCGCCACATGTGGGGAAGAATGCCTTTACTATTTTCGAAACAATTGACATCACATTTTGGTCTTTTGGCCAGAGGTCCATTTAACTTTCTTTCAAGAATTATAATTTGTTGTGTGAACCAGTGCTTTACTGTCTGTTCTGTGCTGTTTTGTGTCTATATGTTTATGACAATTGAGAATGTATTATGAACTTTTACCTAGTGTCATCGGATTATGATTGTGATTAATTTTTTTTACTGAAATTGCTATTGCATTCAACTTTTCAGAAATTTACATTACGAGATGTTTAAACTTTTCAATGTTGTCAATTTTGAAAAACTTTTAAAAGTAGCTTCTAAGACATATATGTCTTGTACTTTTGAAAAATATGTTTCGATATGTTGCCGTGGTCATTTCTGGCAAAATGAAGCCTGGAATTCACAATTTGCATACTCTCTCATGATCGTTATTTTGTGTGCTCGTCGCTATTGCAATTGATCTGGTCAGAATTGGAGTAACTCAAGTCGGCTTAGCCTGATGAATCCAAACGTCCACTGATGCATATAAAAATTAATCTTTTAAAGAAATTGCTATGGGAATATGGCTCTACAAACTGCTAATAACGAATAGTGTTTAACATCTATGAGCAAAACTGTGCAATGCATATCAATTTTTTTCTGTCCAAGAATAAAAAATAAATATGCGGCAAAATGATAATAATATCATTTTGGTGGTATTCCTTCGTGCAAAACTGATAGCAGTATACAAACCAGAGGTTCTGGAACAGTTTACCCACTATAGTTCTTGTAGGCCTCCATTCAAAATAATAAGCCCCTCATTACTGTTTTGGTGGGAGGCAGCTAGGGTCGGGAAATAGATGGAGGGGTCTGGGCCTCTCCCGCCATCTACTCCCCAATCCCTTGTGGTGCGACAGTCTTCTATCAAGACTAGCAAGGGGGTAATTGCACCAAATTCCCCCGACTCTCGTTTTTTTCAAGTAGTGCCTTGTTCTTTCCAATCAGGGACTTTGTCAAATTCAAACAGCTCGGTCGGTTCACACTCAGATACTACAGAAGGGGCCGATTCACACACCGTTAAATAAATAATAATAAATATATATATATAAATACACACATATTCAAAGGGCAAGCATAATTTATAAGCTAGCTGCATCACCTATTGAACAGTGCTATATGCCCTGAAATGCCAGTCAAATCCGACTCATGCATCAATTATTGCTTTGGCTGTAATTGTAACGATTCCATGTGTACATTAATTTATAAGAAAACTACTTTAAAAATTGTTGGCACATCATTGTGACATTTCTTGTCATCTTGGACGGAGATATAGAAAGGGAAATATTAGTGGAATTGATGGCTACATTTTAAATGTTAACCACAAATATGCAGGGTCATGGCCCTTCTGTGTGTCCTGAAGATAATTACAATAACAGATCAAATGATTGAGACGGAATCCAGTGACATTTCATGCTCATGACAATGCAAACATAATTTCCTTTGTACATACTTTGTATATACGTAGATAGATAGCATGTTTCTATGATCGCCTTTTCTATGAACATTCGACAGTAATGGGATACCCAAAGTACAGTAATGAGGAAAAGAAAACTACATGGTCCTTAATGTATGATGTCAAATGGGAAATCTTTAGAAAGAACTGACCAAATGATCATTATTAAAGTAAACTTGCAACGGGTGTTGAACAACAGTGTAGAGAAAGAGAGCAATGGGGTTTACCCACTCATCAGGATGACCACTCTAAATTCCTCTGCAACCTCTTCCTTAAGAAGAATATATTCATAGAAATGATGTTACTTCATTTGCGCATGCAAAGGCATTGTCTCAGAGCTGAAACCCGAGCTTTCTTGGATGGTGTACGACCTGAGATCAGCTAGAGCCACACCAAAATGGTTTTGGATGGGGGTTGGGGGCGTTGAAGTTTCAGGTGTTAATGAGGGTCAGCCTTAGGCCAGACAAACCAGATGATGCCCAAGATCACTCAGAGCCCATGTTCCGCAACAGGCAAGAGGTATCCTACAGTCTAGTGAGATATATTGATGAGGCTCAAGACTAGGTCTTCCCCCACTATCCTGGAGACAAAATTGACTCAGAAGAGCTAACAATTTATATAAATATGTGATAAAGAGTGTGAGACCACATCAGGGATAACGACTTGCCATAAGACAGTCTCTACAAATGGGGAAGAGTACGGTTTAGAGAATTGCTAGGTGTATGGTGAGAAACAGCAAGTCACTTCTCTGGATAAACCAAACTATGAATGTTTTACATCCATGATCAAACTCTGGAAGGGGCCGAAGGTCTGCCAAGTGCAGTCCCTGCACACTGCAGTGGTACGCATGAACATAGATCCCCATTAATTTCTAGAAATTTTCAGCAGTCTCCTTATATTTCAACTGATACAAAGCTAGTATTTTGTGTACCACAGTATATTTTGTTGCAGTCATGAATGAAATGATGACAGGTCAGGCAATGACACTCATGCAAGGCTCTGATTCATTTTTCCAATGACTCAAGTCGTGAATAGTCAAACGTCAATATTGAGCTACACCCATGCCATACTACATAATTCTCTTCTTTAGATCCAGACTGCACAGACTCCACGTATGTTGTGTTTCGGCAAAGTAACAACAATGTCTACACTTACAAAAAGTAATTGAAGTACGTTTGTGTAAAATAAAGAGTGACAGACAAGATTGCAATCGAATAAGACTATTTTTATTCAACGACACCCATTTAATATTCACTGGCTTAACCAAAATCAAGGCGAGTCTGGTTGTTTATAAATCTGCATTGCTAGGTAAGCTACTCGAAGACTATTCTTGGAAACAAGACGGCAACATTGTTGGGGCCAGATTTTGCACAGTATCTATGAATACCAGCATTTTTTTCTTAGAAAACTTGCATACTCTCTTAGGCCTTTGTCGTCACAAGGCTTGATTGTTTTCCCGATGGTGCAGAAGTCCGCCTACTCAAACCTTTGAGACTGGGTTCTTTTCTCTTTGGGACCCCCAGTGAAAGTGTAAAATCAAGACAAACAGGTTTCCGAGTTTATGAGCGTATTTATTTCTGAAGCTCAAATCATATGCATATGGTACTATAGCACACAAAATATCATAAAGAGAGTCACCGGTATTGTGACTGCTAAGCAGACCACAAGGTACACTGTATGTATGAAGATATCAGAAAATAGAACGACACGACAACATAAAACCGTAGAGGCAACACAAGGACATAGAACATGTACAAACGGGTACAAATGAGTTACAAACGGGTGGTGGTTTCACACAACTTGCCCTACTCCTGCTAATGGCTTGTTGCAGGCTGTTGAGTCCTTGGCAGTTCAATATCACACGGTTGCACACAGTTTCTCAATGTTCAGGCTTGCTCACAGTGTCTCTCAGAGTCCATGTCCAGCGGAGTTTAGCGTGGTCAGTAGTGTGGTTTCACTCATCTTGTGGGCTCATTTTCAGGCACATGGTCGCACAGGCCTTCCAGTCAGGTATTTATCATTCTGGTGTTATCAGTTCCTCAGTGTAATTCGTTCTCCTCGCTGCTACTGACTGGAGCCTTTATATATGCCAACCCAGGTGCACAGTTCCACCCACTGTACTATTCATCCGCTAGGATAATTAATTCATAGTCATTGTTCTCACTGTTCCACTGTCTATTGTTCTGGCCGGTGACCCGAATATTCATAAGTTGTCTCAGAGCTCTCATCAGAAGTTATGCAATCAGCACTAAGTATCTCACCACCTCTATATACACGTACATAGACCTGACTGCTATAACCACCAATCAGAATGACAAGAGACAAGACACATATACAGAATGACAAGAGACAAGACACATATAACACAGACAAAACCACACACTTTTGATACTTTGTGACAGCCTTGGACTTTCGCTGTCTCACCCCTAAACGTCAGTTAGCTATCGATCGTGAAATAGTTGGGTAACATGAATCTGTAAATTTTGAATCTGTCAATTATTATATTCAACTACCGAATGCATAAAAAACAAGGAGCAGTCACATGTTCAAGAATGTTCAGGAGGAGAAACCATCGACGAGTTTTCGGAGTTTGCGTAATTCTTTTTACCAGTTTATAAGGTTTCCAGGAAAGTGGAAGCCAAAGACACTGCGACTTAGCTGACAGTGGCACAAGAGCTGTGTTTCCAGAGTCTCCATCGAATCCTACGTCAAGTCGCCGAGATTAGTAACACATGTATAAGAGAGACCGTGACCCGACTAATATGGATTTCACAGACAGTGTGCATATTTCACTTTTCCCGTCAGTAGTTGATTCTAACGGGTGTTCAAAAATTGAGATAAAAAAATGTGATGTTCTAAGACTTTTTTCATTCAACTGATTCAGAACCTTTTTAACCTAAAACTGACTGCATGGTATTCCGTTCCCCACGTACAGATAAACCTGGTTGAGCGAGGTCGTACTACAATATTTGTTCACCGTTTTGCAAAAGCAACTTTTAAATTAAGCTTTTACTAGGCATCCCCGTTTATTTATTGGAAATACTCTGTCTCCGGTCAGTATGGATGCCCGGGTTTAGCACCAAGACTCAACCGTATACTGACTGAAACATGGTTATTTCCCCAAGTTCAGCTGCAGCAGCTATTTTATGCCATTTTGCAAAAGATCTCACCAAAAATCAGGTTCGTCTGTTTACGTTGGCAAGAAACCCGCCATAGGAGATTAGGATATGTAATCGGTCAGATTTACACTGAATATCCATAAGGGAGCCTTCAGTAATTACAGGGGGTGGGCCGGGGAAATTTGGGGGTCACTTTTTAGAAAACAGTTCAAGGGGGAGGGTCACGTTTTATAAACCTATCTTGGGGGAGGGTAACTTTTGACAGAAGCTGATTTTATGGCCAAAACTTTGATTGTCCATGTGATATTTCCTGAATAGAAAATCATGAACAAAATACGTACACATTATAGACCGCAATGCATAGGGAATTGACTTTTCAGTGAAATTCCAAAATCAAATTTCTTACACAACCAGAGACTTATAGCCACTCTAGTCTAATTATGAACAATAATGTAATAATCAAACATAAAAAAATGCATAGCTTTATCTAATTTTGTACTGAAAAAAAATTATTCATCGTTTCATCATAGACCGCCATGCATAGTAAATTGACATTTCGGTGAAATTCCAAAATGAAATTTCTTGCACAACCATAGACTTGTAACCACTCCAGTCTAATCAAGAACAATAATGTGAATAATCAAGCATACATAAATGCCCAGATTTATCTAATTTTGTACTGAAAAAAGTATTCATAGTTTCATCATAGAACGCTATGCATAGTGAATCGACATTTCAGTGAAATTCCAAAATCAAATTTCTTGCACAATCATGGACTTGTAACCACTCTAATCTAATCAAGAGCAATAATCTAAATAATAAAGCATACATAAATGCACAGATTTATCTAATTTTGTACTGAAAAAAGCTATTCATTATTTCATCATAGACACCATGGATAGTGAACAAACTTTTTATATGAAATTCAGAAATCAATTTCTTGTACACAAATGCCCATTTTTCTTCCCTAGTCAAGCAAACTATACATTATCAAACATATATAATATAAAGGTATAGCATGTATTGTGGGGATAAATTGTCAATAATTTGCCTGATAGACTCCATGTATTATGATTTGATATTTTTGGATGAAGCACTAAATCAGCCATATCTTGCCTTCTTATAGTTGCACAAAATATGGTGACCCTCCCTCAAATGTATGAAATACCACATCTCTTTAAAAATTCTTGCATGATAAATTGCGACTGTCCCTCCAAAAACACCAGCCCTCCCCTCTGTAATTTGTCCCTAACATAACAATTGAACCAATTGTTATGTAAATTAGGTGATACTGTTTGAGTTATTCCTGAGGAGAATACCGCCGTGGTTGGGGGAGGGTCAAGTTTTACAATGTCGGACAAGGGGGAGGGTCACATTTTAGACAGGAGGATAGGGGGAGGGTCACATTTCACGGTACAGGTGTGCGCGAAATGCCCCCGGCCCTGCCCCCTGTAATTACTGAAGGCTCCCTAAAGGAAAAAAATGCTTTTATCGATATGACCAGTTGAAGCCAGGAAGAGATAAGACTGTTGATGAAAACTGACCACTTAACCTGCTGTCTTCGAATACAACAATCATTTTTTCCTTTATCTTGTGAACACAAATATAAGGTTCATGTGACAATATTTTTTTCTAACGAGCGAGACAAAAATTATATTTTTTTCAAGATTGAACAAAAAAATAATGAAATTCTACACAAAGTTCGCCTTGTGAATATTTGAGCACTTAATGAGCTGAAATATAATAAAGCGCCACAAAAGGCAACTTAGAAGAAGACTTAGAAGATGGGGTAAGGTAACACCATGCCAGTTGAAACTTGTCAGCGTCGTCTACATCATCTCCGTCAACAACCTTACATCAGTATCAATATCTTCATTTGGTTCATCTTCAAGCATTTACTGACATGTCTAACAGACATTTAGGAATGTCAGTACAGACTGTCTTAAAGCCCCAATAACTGCGAATGTGTAATAAACCGATCTCAAAATATTTCCCGTTTTCTAAAAGGTTTCTTTGAATAAGACTCATTAAAGACTGAAAAAAAATGTATAAGACTGTCATAAGTGTCACTGTAAATCCAAACGTTTTCATATCATTTTAGATTTTCCGCCATTTTCAATTACTAATCATGTTACAGAAAAAAATAATTATTAAAACAACAAAATGTTGGCCATTGGGTGTTGTGTATTCAATTAAATGGCATTATGCTTGTTTACGATTACAATGTGTATGTGCAGGAATGTATTAATTGCAAAGAATGTATTTCGTGCCAGCTCAGCAAGCCCCGACCCGTTCTTAGAATGTATTTCATGCAGACCTTTCGTGTAATAAATGTAAAAAATGTATTAAATGTAAAGAATGTATTTCGTGCAGACCTTTCATGTAAAAAATGTAAAAAATGTATCAAATGCATGTAAAGAATGTATTTCGTGCAAGCCCAGCAAGACCCGACCCGATCTTACAATGTATTTCGTGCATCTACCTTTCAAGTAATAAATGTAAAAGATGTAATACATGTAAAGAATGTATTTCGTGCAGAACTTTCGTGTAATCAATGTAAAAATGTATTAAATGTAAAGAATGTATTTCGTGCAAGTTCACTTAGAGCCGACCAAACCTTAGAATGTATTTCGTGCAGACCTTTCGTGTAATTAATGTAAAAAAAATGTATTAAATGTAAAGAATGTATTTCGTGCAAGTTGACCAAACCTTAGAATGTTTTTCGTGCAGACCTTTCGTGCAGAAAATGTCAAAAATATATTAAATGTGAAGAATGTATTTTGTGCAACTTCAGCTAGACCCGATCCAACCTTAGAATGTTTATCGTGCAGACATTTCGTGTAATAAATGTAAAAATGTATCAAATGTAAAGAATGTATTTCGTGCAGACCTTTCGTGACATAAATGTAAAAATGTATTAAATGTAAGGAAAATATTTCGTGCAGACCTTTCGTGACATAAATATAAAAATGTATTAAATGTAAAGAATGTATTTCGTGCAGACCTTTCGTGTAAAAAATGTAAAAAATGTATTAAATGTGTTAAATGTAAAGAATGTATTTCCTACAAGCCAAGCTAGACCCGACCCGATCTTAGAATGTATTTCGTGTAGACCTTTCGTGTAATAAATATATTAAATGTACTAAATGTAAAGAATGTATTTCATGCAGACCTTTCGTGTAATAAATGTAAAAAATGTATTAAATGTATAAAATGTAAAGAATGTATTTCCTGGAAGCAAACCTAGACCCGACCCGATTTTAGAATGTATTTCGTGCATGCCTTTCCTGTAATAAATGTAAAGAATGTGTTAAATATAAAAAATGTATTTCGCGCAGACCTTTCTTGTAATAGATGTGGATAATGTAAATCGGCAACTGTTGGCCATAGCTCGTCAAGATGTTGCCAAACATATCACATCGATGTATGCTGCAAGAAAGGCATTCGCAGAAAGTGAGTGTACTGAAAGAATATGGAGAGCGCTGACAAAGCAGACTAGTCCGACCCATGATCTCTGTGAGATGGGTGACAAAGTGTACTAGAAACATCTTGATAGTCTTGAATGGCAAGGAACAGCCACTGTCATTGGACAGGAAGGTGCAGGTGTTTTAGTACCGAATTGTTGTGCAAATGTCCGTGTACATCGGTGTAGGCTAAGTAAACTCTACAAAAAACAGAACATGATAACACTAATAAAACAGAACACTGTGATGATAAAGTGGAAAGTAATGACAGTGGGATAATGACGATGAGACAGTGGAGGAAACAGTGAGTGACACAAGAGTAGATGATGAAGACATTACAGTGACAGAAAATGCAAGTGTTTCAGTATATCCCATCAGAAATGTTGTGTCATCCAGCCTGGTAGTATCTCACCCATATACACGAGGAACATGTTCCTCAGTGTCAGTCAAAGTTTTTAGTAGGGCAGGAAAAGCATCAGGAAAATTTGATAATTGGCGCAATCTTGAATTTACCGAGCCATATGAGATACGTTGTGTCAGACATTAAGTTCATTTAAGTCAGGTTGCCGGTTTAGAAATTCATCAGCCTCAAGACATCATTAAGCAGGATGAAAGTGGCATGATGTTTGGTGACTTATCAATGGTGGATGTAAAAAAGGCAGAACTTGACAGTTGGTAACAAAATAAAGTGATACAGGACAAAAATGTATGTCAACAAGATGGGTGAACACTTTGAAAACTACGCCTGGTGGCATAAAACCAAAGGCTCGACTAGTGATTAGAGGGTGTAAACAAATAGACAACGAACAAATACTTAAAGATTCACTCTCATGTGAGAAAGAATTTAAGACTCATTTTTGGCTCTTATGACTTAGTGAAAGAAACCAATGGATATAAAGACAGCATTCCTGCAAAGAAATAAATTAGAAAGATATTGTCTTTCGTCTTCCAAAAGAAGCAAATTGCTCAGCTAAAGTGTGGCATCTACAAAATGTTTATACGGCCTGGGTGGTGCCCCTGTACTGGTATAAACGTATGCAATCTGTCATGATGGAGACTGGTGCTAATGTAGCCAGGTTAGATCCAGCAGTGTTGTATTTGATCAACAAAGATGATGGGCTAATGTGTAGCGTTGAATAAGCTCTTATCCAATTGGGTAGCTGAATCGTACCAATATAATTAAAACGATACAAATAGACTCCCTAAGTCGCTGTGAATAGTGACATTGGACCAATCAGAGAAAGAGCTTATTCAACGCTGCACATCAGCAGAAGATGATGTAGTGATCGGCTATTTGGCAAGTCACGTGGATGACTTTATATGGGGTAGAACAGAATTTAAAGACACAGCCATCAATCATATTCCCATGTCGTTTTGTATTGTAAAGAAGAGAGCCGTGCAGTGCAATATGTTGGAATTGGACTGACAAGTGGTGATGATAAAATACGTCTTGCCAAAGACAGCTACAGTGACAATGTGACACTTATCCAAATTAAGAGGTACAGAACTTCGGAAAAGGACTCTCCACTAAGAGACAGTGAGAGATCATTTTGATCAAAGTTGGAGCAGATACTATGGACAGTACATCAGAGTCGCCAATTAGATATTATTCCCTAATATTTTTCTTTGTTCAGCGAAGGAAAATACGAGTGACGTAATGACCTTGTCACCGCGTGTTGAAGACGAGTGGTGACACGGTCATTACGTCACGAGTATTTCAGAGCTGAACGAAAAAAAATATTAGGGAATAATATACTTATCACATGCACAAGCCAAGAATTCGTTATTTTTTGCAAAGTAAAAGACGTTTTCCCCTGATAATTCTGCGTTTAAACTTTTGAACTACTTTAGGAATAATATCAATACGCCGTTCGCAAGTTGTCAAACATTTCCAGTCGTTCGTCTCGTGAGCGAGGAACACGGCGTTCACGTTCGTTGTTGTAAAGAGCAAATGCCAGACGACCTCTCGGTCTAGACGTACTTTCCGCAAAGTTATACAATATTTCAAAGATAGCATAGGCCTAGAAATTTACCTCAGACGAAGAGATGCTATTTTTCGGGAACTAACATCGACTGAATCTCGACGGCGCTAACACTGTAAACGTTGCGCCTGACCCTGGTTGCAATGCTAAGTTACGGAACTCACGGTAACGCGCCCAGCTTCGAGCTCGTTGTTTCTGCAAATTATTCACGTTATTCCTTCGGAATATACAGGCGGTACACTCTTGTGTTTATATTGTCCGGATTATTATTGTCGTAGTCTGTGAAAATATCGATTTCATCACATGACATTTGGAGGCCTGGACACCGCACTTGACCCCCTTGTTGCGATGGAAACCGATTGTCAACCGCATTAGAGTACACATTGCGTCGAAAGTTCACGCGTCGTCGGGGTCTTTACGAATACGAACCCCATGCATATTTGCGACAAAACTAAAACACGAGGGCTCAAAAATTTGCCTAGTTGATGTATTTTGTTAGACTCTAATAATCATGACTAATGTTTACGACATTTTCAAGTCAGACACATTTTGTTCGTGGGAAAAATATCAGCCACCATGTTGTTTTTTAAATTGACGAGCACACTGAAGATCGAAAAAGGTCCGACGCACAAAAACTGAGGACATAGACGCGGGTTGTTGTGACGCAGAACGACCAAAGAATAAATCCCGTATTTTTTGTTCGGAGACGACAAACTTGGCTTGTGCGTGTGATAATGCATTTAATACAGCAGTGTTTCGACCGGACATTTTATATCGGACGATGTATTTCCTTTTGAACAAAAGAATAAGGGGACATTGTTAACCATGCAGCTCCTGTCATTGATATATTGACATCATTAGTTTACCTTTGACTTTGGATTTCTGAGCATGTGCAGAGTTTTTCCTGCTTTAGTTCACAGATCTATGGCTTCTATGCGGAGTAAGTGTTGCTGAGCGAATGGTCATATGTGCTGTTGTACACAGAAAACCTCCCTGTTTGGAAACGTATCAATAACCAGCCAATTTCTGGCTCGTTCGTTTCTTGTTCAAACTTGATGCTGATGTGATCTTTTCTTGTTATGCCGTGCATTTGAGACTGGACAGAAATTACGAGGCTGGGGCGGTGTTTTGAGGAATGGGTTGCTACTTTTCATGCATGCATCTTTGAAGGTTCATTAAATCTCACACATGCCTTCTGGGAGGGTAATCATTTTTTGCACAACTATCACAATTATAAGATAGCGAGATAAGGTCGATACAGTGCAGCACCAAAAAATATAAAATCATAAAACATTTGAATCTATTGGGCAAACTATTAACAATTTGCCCTTTCAAAACAAGCTGTAACTGTATATTTATTTATGTTTGATAATCTATATCACTGTACTTTGCTTCAAGTGGGAGGTAAAAAGTACATGTAAGTACAAGAAATTAAATTCATGGATTCCATCCAAATGTTGATTCACTATACACGGTAGAGGATGGGAACATTATGAACATTTTTTTCTGATATAAAACTAACAATATTTGTTTATTTATAGATGTTTGAAAATTAATATAAATCTACTTGGTAAGAATAGTGTAGTTAAAAGTATGGGTACAAGAAATTTTAATTTTGAATTTTACCCAAAATGTTGATACACAATACATGTAAGCCTATGAGAAAACAATGAACAGTTTTTTCCAAAATAAAACCGGTAACATCTTGCATGTTTAGATGGTTGACAAATGATATGTATGTACTGATAGGAGTAGTGCAGTGACAAGTGCATTGGGTACAAGACATTTTATTTTTGAATTTCACGGAAATGATGAGTCTCTATACATTGTAGTCTATGAGGAAACTACGAACAATTTTTTTCCAATACAAAACTAGCTAAATATGTGTATTTATAGACATAACACAGACATAGACAATTGATAAGTTATATCAATTCACTTGATTAGACTGCGGCGGTTACAAGTGCTTGTGAGCACAAGAAATTTGATTTTGTAATTTTATCGAAATATTGAATCGTTATACATATTAGTCTATGAGGACACTGAATATTGTTTTGCAATAGAACAAGCTAAATATGTACTTTATAAATGTTGGACAATAAGTATATATGTATGTATGGAGAATAGGGTGTTTGAAAAAGCAGAGGTGAACAACAAATATGATACAGGATTTTCAGCCAAATAATTATTTGTAAAGGTTGAAAAGTATTCTTTTAAAATCTAAAGGTCAAGTGAGATATTGGATTTCGATTAAGATATTATCGATACGGACTGTGACACGTAAGCGGGATCACCATTTAGCGCATAAAAAGTGGGTAGGGTCACCGATGTTTAGCAATGAACTTTTGGGAGGTAGCTATTTTTCCTTTAAACATTTTTGAAGGGTCATTATTTTATGTGCAGGGTCATTTTGAAAGACACAGGCCCATTCCTGTGTAATTTCTGTCCAGTCCCTTAGACCCAGGAATGAAATGTTGATCCCAAGTAGACAAATAATGAAGTAATATGAATGGTTTAATTTTGGTAGTTTGTTAAACCACACACGGAAAGGCTAGAGATCGGAATTAACTAGAGTGTTGAGAAGGTAATAAGGCGTTTCTTTTCTTGGTTTTAATTTGAAACTGCGATCGTTAAATTGCATCCAACGATACATCTAATTTCTATACACGTACCTTAAATTTATGTATGTATTATGGCTCCATGATGAAAAAGAGCCCCATTCGACTTTTGGGGACTGTATTTTTTCAGTGTTCTGAGAGGCTTTATATGCATGTAGTCAATCAAATTCATTTTTCATAGAAATAGTTATTGAATTTAGAAAGGTACAATGATGCAAAGAATGTATAGAACTGAAAATATTGTTTCCTTGCTCTGGAATCATATTCTAATCGCCGTAATTCCTGTAGCTCAGAGCGATTTTGCTTTCCGTAGAATATTTTGACTGAATCACTCAGCCTTCATCAGTTGTTGTGTCATTGTGAATTGTACGATGACGTAACCGGCCTACTGACCGCAGGAGGGCATTGTAAACTTCTGGAATTTCCCTCCCCTCACCCCTATTGAGAGCAGGTCGCTGTGCTTTGATTCCAATAGCCTCTTTCACTCTGCGTTTGATGCAATGATCTTCGCATGAGATGATCTTGACATTGTTAGCATTGATTAAATGCCCTGTCTTCTTGCAGTGTTCATAAATTGCAGAGGTTTCTCGACTTTGATTTTCCGTGAGTCTCGTTCCCAGTTGTCTAGCAGTTTCCCCGATGTAATGCTGGTTACAGACTTCACACTTGACACGATAAATTACACCACACTTTTTTAGCTTTTCAGTTCTGTCTGTAACGAGGGTAACTATTTGCCGCATGGAGTTGAACGGCCTACGGCGTCAGATTCAAATTTAAATGTCAATAGACTGACAGATAGATGCGTTTATTCATCTCAATTATTGCCTGTTGAAGTATGATGATTCATTGTTTGTGTATGGGACAATTTGATTTTCATGTGATGATTTTTAACTCTTTTATTTGGATCACTGCACGTTGCAGACCTCCTACAAATAGTTTTCAGGTGTTAAAAATAGGGAATCGCTACCGCCCAAACGACTGACAGAACCACAAGAAAAGGCATGCCGACAACAGGGAAGAATGAGAGAGGTACGTTACTAAACAGAACTGATAAGGTTTAAGTCTAAAGTAATGAACTTTGAAGGACGAGATAAGCAAAGCGCCAGTGTTGGCGAATTGCAGTCACTTGGTTAGGCAGAAAAATTACAACACAAGTAAGACAATTTGACTCAGTTTACCTTTGATGGTTGCAGTTGTTCATATTTGCGAAGGATATAAGAGCTATAAGCAGCAAAACTGCAATTGGACACCTTTAACCTCTTTGACGAGAAAGGTTAAGTCCAATTTTGCGATCAAACCCCGCACATTAATTTAAAAGACGTGTGATGTGAAAACAACTTCAGGGGCTTTCAGTATAGTTCCAAAACACAAACGTACATGACATACAGTAACTGCATAGTCAAACCAAGGAAATTATATCTTTTAACACTGTCTGTTGACGATAGCCAAAAAAATCCTTGAAGTATATTTTACGAAGTCGCAGGAAACAAAACTCTGAAGCAATAAAAATAATACTGAATTGTTGTTGTAAATTTGGATTTGAAAGATGAAACAAACTTTGTTTGGATTACATGTTCCATATACATAACTTGCTTAAAACTATATTTTACCAAAATTATACAAAAAAGACACATCAACTGAGTGCAGGTAACTTTCGATTTTCCTTTCAAAATGATATAATATATATTGTCGTAATAACGGCCATGAGAGAAACTGCCGTGAATAAACGTCCGGCTAAGATAGTTGATTATGTTGCCAATAAATTAGCATATCGATTGTTTATGTATTCGAACACCAGCATTTCGACAGATTAGCTGGTGACATAGGAATGTTAGATGAGGATAAGCGTATGATTAATGTCCGGTCCGATATCCAATACATTTTTTATAACAACAAATGTCTACCTCTTGTTAAAACTCAATCCATCGCATAGCGTCTTGTGTTTTGTCACCTTTCCCTTTTATTATGAACCTGTTTTCTGTCCCAAAACACGTTATGTTGCTTCTCAAAATATTAATTCATTATTTATTTTTAGTTAACTTTATAACCACAGTCCAAAGAATAAATCAGATTTCTACATGAGCTGATTTCGAAATATTCCGTTCCCAATTTTCCCAAACGAAGTCAGTATCACAAGTCAATTTTAATGGGATTCAGGACATTATTACACTAATCGGCGTTATCTGTTGTCCTATTATCAAGATTTGCCTGTCAGACTTTGTAATTTGAGCTACCTATCAAATATTTTTAAAATTGTACGATTTGCGTTGAAAAGATTTTGTGGATGGGAAACCATAAGAAAGCACAGATTCACGTAGTGTACATTAATCGTGCACCGAACACGAGAGTAGTAAACGTTCTTAATGCACATTACTAACGTCTGGCATTGGGTCAAAGTTCACGCCAAGCAGCAAGTCAACATTAATGAAGCCACACAAGTATTTCAAAAAGAACAGAATGAATCACAATGGCGTGTGGTAGAAACACAACTGCAATGTCTTCTTCGACAGTACGTTCAATGGATCACATTAAATAATTTTAAACTTTTCTGTCAAAGAACTGTCGTCATTCCATAGACCGATTTGTTAGATTGAAAGTAACTACGGGAATAAAGTATACATGATTATTATCAGCGTACTTTTCTAAATGGCTCCACTGATCAAGTGTCATTCGCTGTAAAACAAGCTGGACACTCAGTAACGTGATAACGCGGTAATGCGTCAAGGGTAAAGATCATCCGTTTTTCATCTTAACGGATTTCCATGAGTCGAGTCCATGTTACTTCGTTCACACTAGAATTTCCGAAAACTGGCCGTTTCTGAGACTTTCCTTTGATATCAGAAGAGTGCAATCGTTGTCAGAATTACTAGCTAAAAACTGATCGAAAGATGACTTTTTGCGTACTGCATAAAAGCCACCGACGTGGAAATTGTTCATTTGATATAGAACGTGTAAAAAGGGTACGCTTTGCCCGAAGAGGAAGTCAATCAAATGTTTCGACCAGACAGTTAATACTGAGGCTCAACAAAACGGTGTCAATGAAAGGCTGTCAGTCGAATCTTTCATCGTGCATCGCTGTCTCACCTGGCCATTGCGTCATGAAAATTCTCGAGAAACATTGATGCAAAGTCAGTTGATTTTCATTCGAAAATGAAATAAATGCTACATATTTTGTGGCTCATATATTTTCCGGAGAAATGGTTCTTTGCTCCTGAAAAGTGTGTCGCAGGTATCTATCTACCAGACGGCTTTCGACTGGTCGACTTAGAAAACAAATTCACAGACAAGCAGTTAGAGGAAATCATCAATGAAATCACGAAAGTCAGCGTATGCCTCGTTGTACTTAGCCGCATAACCTTATTTTTTACCATAGACTTTCTTTGCATTTTGTCTGTGGTTTTACAGTCTGAAAAAGTGACCGCAATGCTACGCTAAAATTATTGAACTACTTTTCTTTACAGAGACCTTTGCTATATCAACATAGCATAAAGATTGGGAAAGAGTTTAATGCTAAAATCATTCAAAGGTGAACGGCGAACATAGAGCAAAAGTTGATTTTTCCGCTCTACTGGTTACAGGTATGTTTAGAAGTCATTTTTCATCGGAGGTAACGTCCAAAAATAGTTAGGACTACATGATGTCGCAAACATACCTTCATGTTCATGCGTAACAAAATACTGAACAACCAACAACTTGTGTTCTGGGCAAAACTGCTGTGTTTCTAAAAATCCAACAATGTATTCCGGAAGATGAATTTAACCGATAAAAGTGAACAATCATTAACATGAAACACAACGGCTAAAAAAAAACGATGCAGACACAAATGAAGAACTTAGCGCGAATAATAGGAGTGAGAACATTTAGTCTTGGATTTCATTTCAAAGGTACAAAGAACGAGCTTTCCAAGCCGTCGACAATTATTAGTCAATGGTTTTATGGTATCGTTGTATGGTATAAGTACATAATTATTGGAAAGAAGAGGTGGGGAAATTTGGCGTGGATCTTATGGATGGGTCGTCACAAAAAAAACAGGTCTTCACGGCGTTACATGGAACGCTGTTCAATGACGCATTTGCTGTCAGTCAAGCCATCAAGCAAATGTTAGCTTAGAACTGTAAGATATTTAGTTAAAGCTCCATTACCTGTAACTTAAGGCTGGTCTCTTAATAGTTCGAGCTCCGATGTCAGCGAAGCTGAGCTTATCAGATAAACTGATTGTTCGTCATCCGTCTGACATCATTCTTCATCATTTTGCTGTATGTCTGTAACTGCTGCTCTGATTACTATGAATTTCTTTTGGTGACTTTACTTAGGTTGGCCGAATCATAGTGAAATTAGCATATTTGTAGTTTTGAGACAATTTTTATCTCGTTTTTCGTAAAAATTATTCTCTAAAACTGCTTGTCCAATTGTACTGAAATTTGGTGTGCAGTTTCGTAGGGATGACTTTCGTGGTGAAATATCATATTTGTACTTTTATGGGCACTTTTCTTTGCTTTGTTAAAAACTCTTCCCAGTAACCACTTGTCCAATAGCTTTGACATTTGCTATACAAATTTATAGTCAGTTTTGGGTCAGTTTTGTTAAAATTTAGTGAATCATGCATATTCCTATTTTTGGGGTAATTTCTTATCGAAAAAATTCTTCTCTGAAATTTGTGGTGCAGCTCGTTTGAAACTTTATTATGAAGTTATCTGAGCTTACTTTAGCTTATTTTGTTAATACTGTGGTCAAATTTGCATATTTGTTGGTTTTGGTGATTTTTTCCACAAACTAACGATATCGTTGATACTTGGTGTACTCGGATGGTCAACATGTAATATATGGAAATTGTGATGAAATCTGCAGTTTTGTATTTTTTTGGCAATTGTTGCCATTTTTGGTCAAAAATGTTTCTCAAAAATTGCTCGTCTGATAGCTATGGTATTTGGCAGACATGTTCCAAGGTATGATCTTAAAGTGGTGTGTTCAAATTGTGGTAAAATCTTCAATTGTGTATTTTTCCAGCTATTTTTGCCTTTTTTGTCAGGCAATCCTGAAGTGAGCTATACATCAACACATTTGTCAAAGATATGTATTCTCTTCAAAATACATTTTAGGTCTATCGACTGCTATGTTGCTTGTATGTACTTTTTGGCAACTTCAGTTTCTTGTTTAACGCCGAGGTTTCTTACAATAGACAATATGTGAACAAGTAACAATGCTATTAGAAACTGTTAGAGTCATTACCAATCTTTGTTGTGGTTTGTTTATAAACAATATGCAGGGCAAATAAAAATTGTTAGGCGATTAGAAAAAGAAATTTTTATTGATTGGACAAGGCAAAACAAAAGTGGCAAAGATTAGTGCCTATATTTTCACAAACCAAATTAGAGGCATATGAGGCTATCTCGTATTGAGGGGCTGACATCAATCAGGCCAGAGCAAAAGGATAGTGTTGCACGGGCCTTTAGAGGGACAAATAATAATTCCAGCAGCACTGACAACTCGTTACACGAAAATTTATAATGTACAGTCATTTTCTTGGCTTCGTCAAAAGTTCACTGATGTATTTTTAGTTGTGAACACTGATCTTCCAACTGTTTCACTTGACCAGACAACTGCATTACTCATGAAAGTCCAGCCACAAACACTGGTTAATTAAGCTAACTTCCAAAACTGAAAATGAATGAATATGTGGATTATTCTCGATTGATTACTAGCTTAAGTTATGAGACCGATAATTAAGGTCTTAAGTCTCTTGAGGAGCAATATTCGTTATTTCATTGGCAATATCTTGTAAACTTAGAGTATAGTTGAAAGCTAACAGATTTTGTACACTGACTAAAGTCAAAATTTAAGTTTTGGCCACATTATAGCTTAATGTACGAGGAATGCGCTTGGATTTTACCATCAGTTTCAGTTGCAAAAAGATATCATTCTTTATATCAACTTTTGATGATATGATAGAACCCATCATGATCATGTGTGATATGAAACAAATCAAAAGCAATGCTACTCGTAATGTAGGCCCCTCGATAGCCTGCTCCCTTCAACATTCCCTGCACCTTTTCGACCATCGCTTCTATACTTTGCAAAATATTATTTTGCCGTGTTTTTGTACTTAAAAAAGTTGAAAAGGAGCCAAGGCACCAGCAGGGCCGATGCTATAAGGCAGTCATTTTCTATGATCATGTGTGATCTGTAACAAATCAAAGGCAATGCTACTCATAATGTAGGCCACTCGATAGCCTGCTCCCTTCAACATGCTCTGCACCTTTTTGACCATACCTTGCATACCTTTTGTACACAAAAATGTTGAAAAGGAGCCAAGGTGACAGCAGGGCCGATGCTATAATGCAGTCCATCTCTATAGATTTTGCAGAAATTTCATACGATAAACTCTGAACTGGTGCATGGACATTAGATTCTCCGCAAAAACATGCAGCTCTTCAAGAAAGGATTGGATGCTGCCTTCTGTCTTTTTGCTCTAGAGAGCATGGATCCATAGGACCTCATGCACGGCCATTGACCATTCCTGTCCACATCAATACGTTGCCTGTGTCCCACCAATGCACGCAGGGAGAAACAAATCGTACTGCCCTTCTGCCTCATCGTTTCTGAAGAAATGGGTAGTGAGCCCTTTTGCTGTCTGGCCCTCCCCCCTATGTTTGTGTTTGTGCAGAAATATTTGCTGTAACAGCTGATGAAAAAGTCCTGGCCATTGAACTTGTGCCTTTGCTCATCAAGGGGCCTCTGTTGATGAAATACATATTGCGATTGCCAAGAACCCCACTTACCACTATTGTACACGAAATCTTCTAACTGATGATTGTTATGTAGGTCATTTCCCCCACACTCATGACCTGAATTTAATTTTGTTTCATGTATTGGATGAACACAGTAAATACTCAAACAGTTTTTGGCCAATTTCTTTCAAACTTGGCACTTGAACAACGCACTGTAACTTTAATGTGGACATAACATTATTTTTGCAATATGATCTAATATGGCTGCCAGACAAACATGTATGTGTTTAATGGTGTTTTAATGAATAAAAAATGAGCTACAATATGACAGACCTTGTACTTTGTACCGGACAAAATGTGGTAAGTAAATGTATAATCGTTTGCATATTTTTTTCGTTGTATTGAATAAAAATTGACGGCAAGAATGAAAGTGAGCTCTTTAAGTTTGCAACGAAACTACCAAGAATCTGAATCTGAAATTTGCTTACTTTCTTCATGGCAGTTTAAAAGCTCTTTGTTAAGACATATTATACAGTTTTGTGAAATGCTCCTTTTTCTAGTTTCTATGTTTTTATTTTTCAATAAAAGTGAACTACACACATGTCAGCCGCCTTTGATGCCAAGAAATTTCCTGTAACGCAAGGATGAAATTTGCTGAATCTTAGTACGAATGTGAATCCGTTCTCATTAACCCTTTCAGGCCTGACTTTCTGGTAACTTACCAGAGCTACCCCTTTATATAAGGGTTTATGCCTGAAAGGGGTAAAGCTGTTGCGTTATGGGGGATAAGCGTGCACATTTTCATACACGAGCCATCAATTTGTCTACAATTGTTGTTATCATACCAGGTATGTATAGTTACGGATCATTCATTTATGTGTGTACGAAAATTGTGTATTGGATAATTTGTTTAAGGCGATAAAAGAAACTGACAAAATAAGATGTGGCATGTAAGATGTGTTGCTTCGCCATTGTGTGTACTGTGCATGTGTATGTACATTTGTCCGTTTAGAGTATAGCTTAAACAGATAGAGTACCTGTATGATTTTGAATAATTTTGGCAAAACATTTTAGCGGTATTTTTAAGTTTATAATGTTCACCTTTCAAGAGGTGGGGAGAAGTTCTCCCTTCTGGATCAAGGTATATCCTTGATAACGGTAAGGTCTGGATTTTCTTTAAGCTTTCTGGCCAGGTGCGCCACTCTCTGCTTTACATCTGTGAGCAGCTGCTTGTACCGAATGTAGTGCTGTTTGCGTCTTTCTCTTTGCCCAGCCACCCCAGTGCTAGTCTGGACAACCTCGATGACAAGGTCGGAAAGGGCGAATGCCCAAAAGGCCGCTGGTAGGGCAGGAGCAAGAGCAGCCACTGTGCTGCTGATGGGCATGCCTCCTGTCACATACAGGCCCACATTGATTTAGCCAATCACCTTTTAACTGCGCCAGTAAGCAGTAAGCTGTTCTTTTGACATAATAGGCCAGCTTTGAAGTGTATGTAAAGACTGAAACATTCACAATGGTTCTATAATTCTATATGCAAAGCTTCATACGATTAAAATATGGATCCGTTTGTTATGTCACATAGCAGCTTCAGTATCTTATATTCGTTCAGCTAGCACTGCTCTTCCCTGTCTTCTGGATCTCAGAACACATCTATGAAGATTAGTTTCCTGAAAAGTTAGCCTTTGGCTCTCTAGCACAAAACTGATGATGTTGAAGTATAATCGTTACTTAGGAGCTGTTTGCCGGGGTTTTACTAGGAGGACATGCCTGTTTGCTCTCCACAGGCTGCACCATTCCAGCTCCATGGAAATGTTAAATAATTCTTTGTGTTTCTGAAGAATGTTTGGGATATACTTTTTTCGGAACATCCTCATCTATATAGAATATAGGATAACAGCACAACCCTGAAAAGCCATAGCAGTTCGACCATAAACTGCGGGCTAAAAGTATGCCTGATTTTAGGGTACTCAGTTAAACATTTTCTACCTCACAGCGCTTTCAGCCGATCGCTATTGACTAAGGCAAACATTGTATCAATTCATTTTCTTTAGATTGTAGATCGAAATCTGCTCGTGTTCACGTCACATCATGAATATTTCCACAATAAGCCGTATCTTTTGACTTATGTACCATAACATCAACGTATCTGTTGGTTTCTTGTACTCAAATTTAATCGACGACACGTTTTTCAGTTTTGGTGACAATTTTACGTTTCAGCACATTTTGGCGTACTTTTGCCTAGTTTCGTGCTATTGTGAATGGGTAACTATATGCGAGTGAGCAAGACAACAATGTATCAATCTCGAATAAAAAAATATCGATCGACAATGTTCACTGCACGATTACAGTGGAGAGCGTTCGCTTCCATTGTGTTTTATTTTTTGCAATTTACTGGTATTTTCATCGTTGATGTTCGCCCAAATTCGGTATAAATTACAACAACTTGACAGGTATTTTGTCTGTACAATTTAAGAGAGGCTAACTGATTAAACTGTGCCAATATGAGACCCTGACTTTCCATATGTAAACGCTATAAGGTCACCATTTTATTGAGGGCAAGTGTATGATTTATCGATCTGGAAAAATAAAATGCAAGATAAAAACAAGTTTCGTCAAGAAATTTTAAAATCTAAAACCTCAGAATATTTTCATTTCAATAAAAGGATGCCACTTTTCACTACCATTGGTTCAAAATTAAGAATTTGAACAAGTGAGAATTGTACAGTCTATTCGTTACAATAAACGCCGTTGTTTTGTATAGGAAATCGAGATGATGCGCCACAAAGTAAAATGAAAATATAAATTCCGGAAAAACCGTTGGCTGACCTTTTTCATTTCGTTGTTATTTTTACAATGTTTGATATGACACATTTCATAAAGGTTATCTAAACAACATTTTTTTATATTTTGAGTTTCTGTCTTATTTCTTTGAAATGACGAGTTAACGATCGTTTGGCTGTTGGCTGTTTTTTTCACTTATTTTTGCATATGACTATTATTGCTTTTAAGGTATTTTCGGAAATCCTCCACGAAATTTTTGCCAAAATATTATAATGGCAAGGCCGGCATATAAGAGAAATGGAATCTGTAACTCTTTCATCAATATTTGGCAGTGCAGCAAGGAAATTCAGTGCTGAAATTTTCAACATGACGCAGAAGGTGAATTTGACTCTGTACGCCTACTTGACGTATGTGTGGCGAAAGGTTGGGAAGCTTTTATTGTACAAAATTTGGTGCCCCTGGGCTGTAATAAAGACGCCACCACATCGCCAGCAGTTTTCAGCATGAAACTGAAGATGGTGTCGATCAATCCTGGAAAAGTTGCAGCACTTTTTACAGGCAGTCCCTTCAGCCACTGGCCCAGTAGATTGGCCTCTTCTTTTGCCATGCCGTATGCTATTTCCCAAGGGGTTATCACCAATGGGGTGGATTACTACCTTTTGAACCTCGCAGATTGCCGACTTTTCAAAGACCAAGTGTTATGATTGCCAGTCCCTTGGCAGTAGGTAGCAGTCCAATGCTGAGCCTTTCCCCTTTGCACAGCTCTGTCAACTTCTTTTTTGACTCAGATAGGGATTGTTGAGTACTTCTTTCAATAACCTTGTTGGAGCAATTCTTTCATAAAATCCCTCTATGTTGAGGTCGATTTTTCTAGTTGAACGTGGAGCTCATATGACAGCTCAGTGCGTTCACCATAGTTTCGGAGCTTAGTATTTTGTCTCTGCTGGCATACATTTCAGCCACATTTTTGTTGTCAAGGGTTAGCTCGTCTTTGTAATCTACATATTTGGAGTTGACGTCATTCCATTCGGCAATCCTGTCCTCAGTTTCCTGATTCTTTTCTGCATTGCAGCTGGGCTCCTCTTTGAGCTCTGTCAAGTAATCACACAACCGATTGACGTCCTTAGGGGTGAGTCAATTTGCTACTATTTCCAGATTGCAGAGTTAACTTTCATGGGCATCGTCATCGTGTAAGAACTCATCAATCTATGAACATCGATTGGGCCCACATCGTCGCGTGCAGGTGGGGCTTCATATTCATCTCCACATGCTGGGTGCCTTTCTAGGACATCTCATAAATTCTGTCCCTCCCTTTGTCTTCTCAATGACGAATTTTGTATTGTCTTTTTCCTCAGCTACATGTCAGCTTCAAGCCTTGTAGTACAGCTCTACAAACGGGTTTTACACCTTCTGGTCTGATGTGCCACTTCTTTGTGTAAGCCTCAATTGCCTATTGTTCGAACTCTACTCACAGTGATGTTAGTCTTCCAACACCAGGAGTAGCTTCATCACAGGCTAACCTCTAAAAGCATGTTTCTTCCTCGTCTCCTCGGGAGTATCCTTAAAGAGCCCCTCCCCAGTTCTGATGATTCAACATTTTCATTGCCCATTTTATCTTATATTCTATTTGCGAAATAACAAGATGAAGTATGAAATTATCAATGACAAGGGATTGGCCAGAGACGTCGCTGACTAATAAAACAGTGGCAAGTGCTTCTTGTACAGGCATGTCCACCAATTCCACACGATACCCTTCGCAGAAAGTGACACCATCATCAATTAGAATGTCAATGTCCCTCACCAAACTATCGAAGAGCTGCTCATACTTGTTCACAAGGGCATCAGTGCATGAAAAGCTAGCCAGTGAGCCATTCCTGAATCCTGGAATTGAAAGCATAAGTGTGAAGATAGAAGGGATCAGAAACAAAGTCTAAGCAAAGAGCATGCCCCAGACATTTTTGATAAGAGGTCTATCAGTATCACGCAGAGATCATTTGAGACCAGAACATCGTGAGCCTGATTTCTTGAAGAACAGGTTCTGCCTGTCTGTGGACTTGCGAAGCTTCAAACATGAAAGTTCCATGGCAATGGCCTTAGAGTGATGATCATGATGGACGGGGTACAGCTGGAAATACACCCAAAACACAGCTGCAGCGCAGACCACAACTTCAGATTGCTGGCACAAATCTACGTAGTGGCAGATGCTAAGGTTTCACTGGAACAAAACAACCTCAGCACTATCCTTTTTGAACTATAGGCACACAGCTTGCAAAGGAGAAAGAGATGCATGGTGGTTCGTGGATGGAGCCTCCTTCTACATGATCATAACAGGACCCACCATTTTCGCCCAAACAGAATACCTGTGAGGCCTGCTGGTGTCCCACTTTCATTAACACCAAAGCTACGAAAATGGGTAACTGTTCACAGACAAGGACATCATCATCCTTGAGATCCACAGCACAGTTCACTACGGCCCAAAAGTATGCCTCAGTGTACGGTATTCCGCGAAGCATTATTTCTATGGAACAGCGCTTTCCGCCGGTCGCTATTGACAACGGCGAACATTGTATCAATTTATTTTCAATAGATTATCGATCGAAAATCTGTTTGGGTGCCACTCGTGCCGGGCGCTCGTGTGTTGAGGTCACGTCATAAACATTACCACAATTACCCGTATATTGACTTATACACTTTAACATCAAGGTATCCGTTGGTTTCCTGTACTGAAAGTATATCGACGACATTTTTTTCAGTTTTGGTGATAGTTTTACGTACGTTTCAGCACATTTTGGCGCACTTCGGCTTAGTTTGGCGCCATTGTGAACGGGGAACTACACGCGAGTGAGTGAGACAACAATGTAACAATTTCGGACAAAAGGATATCGATCGATAACGTTCACTGCACGATTACAGTGGAGACTCTACGCCCGTTCGCCTCTGTTCTGTGTTATTTTTGCAGTTTACTGGAATTTTCATAGTTGATATTCGCCAAAATTTGGTGTAAATTATAACAACCTGACAGGTATTTGGTGTGTACAATTTAAGAGATGCTAACCGATTAAAATGCGTCAATATAAGACCCTGATTCTGCATATGCAAACGCCGTAAGATCGCCATTTTAATGAGGGCAAGAGCAAAAATTCAGCGATCGAAAAAATAAAATGCAACTAAAAAATGTTTCGTGGAGAAATTCAAAAAACTAAAACGACAGGAATTTTGTATATAAATCAAAGAAACACTGTGCAATTTTTCACAATCATTGGTTCAGAATTGAGAAATTTGAACGAGCGAGAGTTGTACGGTCTGTTCAGTACATTAAACGCCATTGTTTTCTATGGGAAATCGAGCTGATTAGACACATCGTAAAATGAAAAATACATCTGAAAAAAACCGTTGGTTTAACTTTTTCATTTCGCTGTTATTTTTTATAATATTTGGTATGATAGATCTCATGAAGGGTAACTAAAACTCTATGGTTTTATTTTTTTGAGTTTCCCTCTTATTTTTATGAAATGACGAGTTGAAGATCGTTTTGCTGTTGACTGTGTTTTTACGTAATTTTGCATATGGCTGTTATCGCTTACGTATTTTTGGAATTCCCATGTGAAATTCTTCCCAAAATATTATAATTGTAAGGGCAGCATATACGGGAAATAGGACCTGTTACTCTTTCATTAATATTTAGCTGTGCAGCAGGGAAATACGGCGAAATTTTCAACATGACGCGGGAGGTGAAATTTACTCTGTGAACGCGCACTCTACATATGTGTGGCGAAAATTCGGGACGCTAATACCGTACAAAATGGGGCGCCTTTGGGCCGTAGTGGTTGTGCGCAAGTGGTTAAATAATAACAATCATACCCATCCATAATCCAACAACAAAAAGCCAAAATTCGTTACAACATGGTCAATAGACCTTATTCTTAAATGGCGGACGAGATCTCGTTTAGCCCGAGAAAGCGCGTGAGTTGTGCTTTGGGGGGCAACTTTACTTCCGGGAAGCCATGCGTGTGTACAGTGCATATGGAAGTCATGGGTGGACACGATTCCTGTTGCGCATATGGCTATTTTAAAAGAAGAGATTAGTCATATATGTCATTTCACCGATTCATAAACTTTTTAATATTCTGAAAAACAACCCGCCCACAACCAACTCACCCAATTCCAACTCGCCCGATACCAACTCGCCCGATTCCAACTCGCCCGATTCAAGCTCGCCCGATGCCAACTCGCCCGATACCATTTTGCAATGTTTTGAGTACCTTTTATTTCTGACAACAAATATTGATAACATGGAGAACCACAGGTGCCGGCTTGAAATATGTGCCAACACAGACAAGTTTTTATTTGCGAATTTCACGTTTTAGGCCTACCAATCTCTTGAAAGAATAAATTTCGTTTGACTTCTTTTATACGTATAGGGATAGTTACTGCAGTTACTGGCTCACGTCTTTAGGAACAGCAGGACAGTCTTTCACGTCTTTCACGTCTGGCCCGGCATGAAAATAGCTGGCCTCGGGCCATCGGGTTAGCGTACATGGAATCTACAACTACACCCCATCTCAAACAACGGGCGAGTTTGCTTCGGGCGAGTTGGTTATCGGGCGAGTTGGAATCGGGCGAGTTGGTTCTGGGCGGGTTGGAAAAGGTGCGAGTTGACTGTAGGCCTAATGCCTGAAAATCATACGTCAACACACAACAAAAATATCACTATTGTGTAGATTCAGAAACGATATTTTCCTGATCTTCATTGGAACAGAACACGAACTCCACAAATTCATAACACTAATTAACAAAATGCATCTACTTTCAAATTTTCATATGAAAGTTCTTCACACAAAATAACACATCTTGATCTAGTCATTTACAACAACAAAAACATACTGGACACGAGAACACACACAAAAGCAACAGATACATTTGAGTTCTTACAGAGAAAATCATGTCATCCAAAATCAACCTTCAAGGGCCTGATCATGAGGACATGTTACATTGAAGAGGACTTTAACAACAAAGTCAAAACATTTAATGAAAAGTTAATACAACGAGAATATTCACAACAAGAAATATCAAACATAAATGCGGAAACACATTACGCAACACTACCGACACACTCATACATGCACAAGTACACAGCTTGCGAAATTCACGCCAAACCGATGGCCTGAGACCAGCTATTTTCATGCCGGACCAGTGACTCCTGAGGGATGTCCTGCTGTTCCTAAAGACAATGGCCAGTAACTTTCGCTATATGGAAAGAAGTTTACCCAAACGTTTTGCTAAGCTTAATACATAACAAAATTATTCAATGACACGAAATTTATTTTTTTCAAGAGATTTGCAAACTATGAAATTCGCAAAAAAAAACTTAACAGACTGATCGGTACTGCATCTAGCTATAGGCGAAAGACCTTACCTCATTTTTTTCGCGAGAGTAGAACGCTATTCAATATGCTCCCCATTTCTGAAGCATGCGTGAAATCTTGTTGTGGTCATAAAAGAGTCCTTGTTTAGCGTATCGACCGTGTCGAGGTAAACTGGATTTCCAGGACACAGCGAAATTGCCCTGTAATATTATATCGTATACTGACAGCAACTACACAACACAGTATCGAAATTAGAATTGTTATGTGAGTTGGTGAAATTTCCAATGTAGGATATTTACCCCAAGACTCAGATTTAGACAAGTCTAGTATCGTATAGTAGTACTACGGAAATCGGGCTTGGCCAGACCGCTTGGCTAGATCTGTAATGTAGTGAAATCCCAGATATACATCGAATATTTACCCGCAATTTGGCAAGTATAGTATCGTCTAGTATCGAAGTAATAGTCGGATTGAGGAAGTCGGGCTTGTCAAGATCTGTGAGATGGTAAAATCTCATATATATTATTGGATATTTACCCGCGATATGACAGTCTAGGATCAATTAGTATCGATATTAGAGTTCCGAATATTTATCGGCAATTTTACATAGACCAGACATGCCGGAGACACAAGGCAAGTCATTCTAGTATCGATATTAGAGTCCCAATTGCCGATAAAGATGAAGTAAATATCTGTGATTTCACAGATCGGGTGTGTCTAGACGCAAGTCAAAGTCATTTTGGAATTGTCTAGTATAGATTATTAGAGTCCCAGCCTGAGGTAAAATATCGGCAACTTCGCAAATCTGGCGTGCCACGACACTAAGCAAGTCTTTCCTGTGTTGTCTAGTATCAATATTATACCCGATATATAGATTGTTATGTATGACAGAAATATTTGGTTTCGAAACGTAGCGTCAAATGATCACACTGTCATTCGACAGCCCGATACGGCTACGTCTAGCCATGGCTTATATCTACACCAATAGCCGAACACACAAAATCAAACATGAAAACAGAGAACATAAAAATAAATAGTGTAGGCGATGTGGGGAGCCGCTTTCCCTTTATTACATTCAAAATCTAGTTTGATTGTTAGCTATGTTTTGTACGTAGCCTGCATGGAACAGTCGATAGGATCGCAGAGTTTTGTATTGCCGCATGGAGTCACCATTCTTTCATTTTCTCCATGCCAAAACCACTAGGATTAAAGATCTCTCGTCCAGTCCTCTTGAAATTGATCGAACCGTAGAGATATATATATTGCGATCCTTTAGAAATGCTTTCAGCTCAGACGCCTTCCACCGTTTCAGCATTTTGTAGGTCAGAGTACTTTTAGGAAGATCGGCTGTGTTCTGCTCATCACTGTCCTACGCCGTACGCATGCATGTATTCACGAACCGGAAGTAAAGTTGCCCCCCAAAGCACAACTCACGCGCTTTCTCGGGCTAAACGAGATCTCGTCCGCCATTTAAGAATAAGGTCTATTGCTGCAACACAGACGAAAAGCTGTTGTAGTACTGCTACACACTACAAAGTAACATCCATGAAAGAAAGGTATATGGACCTCTTGCAAAATCTAGAAACTGATATCAGGTGTTTCGAAAATAGTAAGCCCATTCTGCCCCACACATGACATTCGCCATATATAAATTCTTAGGTCAAATAGGTAGTGGTCACTAATTAAAGACCAATGTCACTGATGCAATCAGTGATTGTTTGTCGAAGAGATACATTTATTAATCTTCCAACTTGTGATACCTGTGGAAAGAGCGTTTGAATGTACAGAAAAGTCTTTCTCTGATGTAAACTTGATTTAAAAGATTATAAGAGAGACTGCCATATCTCTCTACAAAATCACCTTATGAACTTCTTGCTCTTGCATTTCGAATGAGTTGGGAAATGTACTGCCTATAAGATGGTGAGAGTGGAATATTACCCATGAGTTGTGGGAAATTTGTGATCATAGTAAAGTTGAAATCATCTATCTTGTCATATAACCTTGGAGAACGGGGACCATCGGAGTCGAATTCAAGAAAAATGTCCAGATATGAAGCATAAGAGGTCATTTCTGTAGTTTCTTTTATCTCTGATTCCAGAGAATAAATCGTTGTCGATGAAGAAATCAAGCATACTCATAATGTCTACCTCTGTATCAGAAAATTAAGTATTAGTAATTTACTGAACAAATTATGTAGAATTATATGTGGAAAAAGGCTTGCTGGATGATGTTTTTTCAAACGTTTTCTAAATTTTAATGTAGTGTTATGGTATATAATATAAAAAAAATCAAACGTTTAACAGATGTCGTTTTTGTAGCGCATCATTTCAAATTATCCAAGAGGTCCTTGGAAAATTTAAATATCTAAATTTGATTTATACCTCTCTGAGAAACGACCATACCACAGTATGGCTGAAGTCACTGTTTAAAGACGGTCCACAAAACAGGGATGCAAACACAATGTTTTAGATGACTCTACTACATCAAAAGATGTAAAGAAGGTGAGTGACAGGTAGTCATGTCTGGGGTTTAGTGCCTTGCATGACATCTAAGTATATGGGTCCTGACGAATCAAGGCACCAGCATCAGGAAAGTGTTTTAGGGAGCCGTCATTATTTACGGCCTGGGGGGGGGGTCGGAGGAATTGCTTTCGAAACTCCAAAATTTCGAGTAACCCCCCCCTTGCCAACCATGACGTGTTTGAGTAACCCCCCCTCTCTG